>OZ024695.1:21440756-21604388 GCA_964016905.1 Perithous albicinctus | reverse complement strand
CCGTTTTTCTTTTTTCACAAAATAACTTTTTACGAAAACAGCAACACTCCAATTTCGCAAAATTATATATTTTTTACTCTATATGTAATTACAGATACAATTTCCGTGATGGTTTCTGTCGGAATCGTCGAAATCTTTTTATCTCGAGAGAAAAATTAATAACTTTGATCGAGAGGAAGGATTCGAGGACGAGTGTGGTTGCGGAGAAGGGACGGAGCTTGATTCAAGAAAGTGGAGGGGGAGGCCGTATAGTGGGCCCTGCGGCTGCAAATATATATATATATATACAGAAGTGGAAAGTGGACCGAGGACGAGTTAGAGCCACAGAGAGAGAGGGAGAGAAAGTGAGTGCTGAGACTTGGGAACGGCGGGGGCAATCTCGAAGTTCGCAAATAGAAAATTACTTCGAGACTCGCGGTCTCGTTCCATGTAGAAGAGCTTCCTGCTGCAACAGCAACAGCAGCAGCAAGCAGCTTCCGAGTTATCGTCGAGCAACGCGTTCTACACCGCAACGCTCCAAGTCCCTTTCCCATATATCGATAGGATTGCGTGGAGAAGCCTCGGGTTTGCTGAATTAATGACGATTCGTTGCTAATGGCCGTAAGCAATTAGAGAGGAAGCTGCGAGCAATGCCAATACGTGGATGACCCTGCCGCGAAGAGCTAACGAGTTCAGTAATTCAGAACGCGATTACTCTCGTGCAAATCCAATGATCATTCCGAGTCATCGTCGAGAGGGACCATCAGCTCTTCGTCGTTATTTTCAGAATGATTATATTTCGTCATTTAGACTCGCAATTACTGCTTATTATTCTCGTGATACACGATTTAAAAATAAATTATATCGAGACGAAGAGAATATTTATTTTATAATAATAAACATTATTTTCTATTTCTTAAATATTCGGGAATTATTTCGTATTTGAAAATTGTGTATTTCGGGAATAAATTTTAGCGAATATTTAAAAATAAAAATGAAAATTGTCTTCTATTTGAATTCGATATTTCGATAAGAATTGGAAAATATTTAATGCTATTTAATTTTCTTTTAACAGGCAGTTTCATTATATATTATCAAGTACATCTTCAAAAAATATAATTTTCTTATTTAACTCTATAATTTAGCAGAGACGTAAAAAAATAAAAAGACACATAGAAAAAATTGTGAGAAATAAATATTTTCTACCTAAACTCCACCCTAAAATATAAATTGAGAGAAAAAAAAAAATTGTACATGAATTAAAATTCCATTTTCCAATAAAATCATTATATATATATTTTTTTTAACTCTACTTTTTCAAATTACTCGGTCGAATTCCACTTTTTAAACTCTCAATTCTGTCTACGAGAAAAAAAAAAGATAAAACTCACTGTAGAATTTTTTAAATACAATAGGAAGAGATGTCACCGTCATCGATTTTAATTCTCCTGACTTAGCCACGTGGGGAGGGGAGAACGACCCGAAAAAGTCGTAAAAAATAATTGGCCAAGAGCACGAAGCACCCGTTACAGTTGAGCGATAAATCGTGTCGTAAACCGTGTAGGGAAGATTCTGTGGGAGAGCACCGACACGTCAACCGTATAGAAATTCTCGAATTGTTGCCGTGCCAAAGGAGCTTCGTCGCTGTGGATTCTCGAATATAGATGCAATGGAATTGAAACTACGATACGATATGGGAGGCTCGCCTCTCCACCTGTGCCTGCACTCTCTCTCTCTCTCTCTATTTCTTGCGCCTGGGGGTTCTCCTGTAGATTCTAGATGGAGAGATGCAGCATCACGGAAATGCATCCTATAGAGAGGATAAGGTGCCGGTATGGAACAGCCATAAACCAAACAACCCTTGGCTATATTGAATTGAATGGTGTAACCGTATATGAGACTTTGGACAGGCAATAAAATGATTCTTGACGCCCATTGCGATATATATATATGGGGCATTTCAAGTCAATTCGCTTGGCCATCAGCCTGACCCTCTCGGATTCAGTTGACGAATTTTTTTTTTTGGCATATTTTGGTCGAAAAAAGAGGATTTTTTTTCAGATTTTTATCACTTGTTGTACTTTATAAAATAATTTTTTTCCATGATCTTTGAGTAAAAATTAATTTCGACCGGGTTCAAAATTCGGAATTTTTTTTTCATAATAAAAAAACGCTGAGGATTCGGTCGATAATTGAAATAAAATAAAAAAAAGCTACTTCAATTACAACAATAATTAGGGACATTTTTTTTCTTAAAATAAAAAAAATATATAATTTATTCTCGGCCTTCTCTCAAACTACGATGGAGATTGTTTTTAGTCCTTGATTTTATGATTAAAAAAAAATCAGAATTTTAAAACTGGTCGAAATTTATTATTATTACTCAAAAGTTATGAAAAAAAATTATTTTATGGGGTAAAACAAGTGATAAAAATCTGCGAAAAAAATCCTCTTTTTTTGGAGCGAAATATGGAAAAAAAGAAATTGGTCAACTGAATCCGAGAGGGTCAGGCCGATGACCACGTGAATTGACTTGGAATGCCCCATATGTATACACACACATATATTGCATTCTATCATACTATTCCTATATTGTATCATATATACTGTTGATGGGAAGATGCAGAGATAGTGGAAAAATCTTTTATGCCCTGACTTTACTCGTGGATATTACTCGGGTCGCCTCAATGGTATTTTTAAGTAATAAAAACTTAGAGATAGTTAAAAAAAGAAAAAGAAAAAAAAATGCAAAGTAAAACTTTGCAGATTGCTTGCTTATTATAATTTCGATTATTCACAAACCCATTTCTATGTGGAAGCAAAAACACTCTTATGACTTTTTTTGCCACACTTATTAGTCTCAGACATATTTCTTATAAAAACATAATTCCATCTATTTTTTTCTCAATTATCCATTTTTCGATAGAGTCATTATATTAAATTATTATAACTTAATATAATAATAAATTACATTAATTTATAATTAATCAATACAATTAATATAATTATCATATTAATTTATAAATTATTATAAATTAATATAGCAATAAATGATATTAATTTACAATAATTAAATTAAATGAAATCCCGAAATGTTCATAGAGTCATTATATTAAATTGAATAATAATGTTTCAAGTTGTGAGAGACGAAATAAAAAATATATTTTATATTTTTTCGCTATGAATAGCTTGACAATAATCATCGGTGTGAATTCATATGAAAAATTGCATAGTGTTTTAAAAATCAATTTTTTTTTCCAACGAGTATGATATAAAGTTTATTTGGCAGGGTTTTCTCTGCGTTGAGTCGATGATACTCAATTATGCCTGGATTGGCCGCTGGAGGCGCCCACGGTCGATGAAGAATTTACATTGAGTTTCACCATTTCCAATGGGCGAATCGCGTTCGAAAATTCATTGGGAATTGGAACCCTGCTTTAAACGATATACGTCACGTGTGGTATATTTCGGAGCAAATTTTCGGTCGTGGAATATGCGCGAGAATGCGTGGCAGTAGAGCGCAATCAATGATTCAATGTGTGCGGCAACGATCGTGCGGTATGCTGGAAAACGATAGGCGCATTCAATTCACCTTCGACAGTGAAGATGGATATATATATTAGGGTGTTCCTTATATGGGATCTGAGAAAAATGTCATTTTGGAGGCCGTCATATCGGTTCCAAATGGCAAAAAAAAAAAAGAGCCCTAATTTTTTTCGATTTTTATTTCATTCCCTTCGTCTCCCTGTTTGGGCAGGAATTTTCAAGTGATTCAAAAACATGCTAATTCTCTATATTTCGTACTCAATATTATTTCAATGTTAATCATAGGCAAAAAAATCATATTCTCGAATATTCAGTGACATTCATCTTCTTATTATTGAAAAATATTTTGAAAAATCATAAATGGGAGATTCCATGAGAATGGTGTGCTATATTAATGTTTTTTTTATTTTTCAACATCAAAAACGATGAAATTAAGTAGAAAAATCACCTGTGTTTTTGCATGTCATTGATTAAACGAATGCCAATTATTGTCTTACGTTTTTTTTAGTTCGTACCACAATGGAAAAACGATTCTTTTTGTCAAATCTTAAGTATTTCGGTCTTGATGCTGATTATTTATTTAATTTTCGTATTTCTGAAATTATATTATTGTACTGTTAAACAATAAATTAAACAATATGTTAATCAAATAAAAAAATGGAAATATCAAAAATAGAAAAACAGCTTCAAAATAAATGATATTAAATATATTACATTGATAAAATTAAATTATAAAACAGTAAAAGAAAGAAAAAAGATAATTAACTGTATTTTTTAAGCTAGTCAAGCATACTTACTGTATCATGTTGTAGTTTGCGCATGAATAGTGAATAATTTTTTTTCCCATACACGTTTTATAAAAGCAAATTAACTTTTAATTATTATCTACCAAAAAAGGCACTATTGCGCCATTTCCTCTGCCTCCATAATGGACCGTAACGCATCAAAACATTTCGCGCTTGTTATTCTGAACTTTATTATTAATATCAATTTACCGAATTTACACACCTTTAATAAGCAATGACTGCGAATTGTACTGAAACACGCTGTGTTTGTTATCGTTATCTGGAATGGTAAACCATAGCATTTGGAAGGATAACCAGATTTTAGTCCAACATTTCCAACAATATATATATATATATTTATGTGTGTGTGTGTATGTGTGTATGTGCGTGTGTTTGCATATAGTATATTAATGACCCGGTCGTTGGGGTTATTGGGGTGCACGAAGCCCAGGGAGTCTGGTTTCAATTATTAATTCCGGTTAGAGGTGGTCGCTCACTCGTTGCTAAACTATATAGGATGTAACCAAAAATGGCACCCGATTAGTATAGTTCGACGCAGGATTATCCAACACGTATATAAATTATTCCGATTTTTATTCAATAAGTATAGATAGCAACATTTTTGAGCTTTGACTTTCTATTTCAACGTCTTATCACTTTAATGCACTAGCAGAGTGTCTGTGAGAGTGTCTGTGAGAGTGTCCGTGAGACTGTCCGTGAGAGTGTCTGTGTGAGTGTGTGTGAGTGTCTGTAGGGGTGTCTGTGGGTGTCTGTGAGTGTTTGTGTGGGTGTCCAAGGAAACACCGCCCTTTATTATATTCTAGCTGATTTTGAAAAAAGCTTCAGGAAAATTCGAAAATAATCTTGCGTTATGTATAAAATATTTACGCATCAACCGAGCATTAACTGACATCTCGTTTCATCTTCTCCCATTTTTAATGGCTTTTTTGCCTTCAAAAAAATTCTAAAAAATATAAAAAGTATTTTTTATTTTAGCATATAGAATAGTATAAAAAATTGTGGTGCGGATTAGAAGGTGTCAAGTGTTGAACGCTTACTCTGAGTTGGCCAGGAATACCTCACATTATAGAAGTAGTGAAAACCATAATTACATTCCCTGAATAGTCACTGACGGATGCTAAGTACGACATCGCGGATTTCTACCTTTCCGATTACGTTTTAACTCATCCCCTTCATCCCTTCATCCCAGCATCCCGCCCGTATACGTTGAGTATCAACCCAGGATTAATCGTAATTCGCTGCAGATCCCACCTCCGTTGCACCACTCTCCTGCTAGCTGCAGACACAAACACCCACACACACACACACACACACACACACATATAGCTCAGATAGAGCTCGGGGTTTGTTGTCTGACGGGATAACGCGAGCCCGACGACGGATGCATCGCAAACTCGACGAGACAGCCGCGCGCACCAAAGGATGATAATAATAATCCTCGTTGTATCCAGGCTCCAGGCTTTCCTCCGAACCGCTCTTTGTTAAGAAAACAATGTCATCGCCATGGCCGACGCCGCTATTATTCGAGGTGTTGAGCCAATCTCTCAATTGACTTCTTCGACCTCAGTCACTGGTTATATCCTCGCAACTGGCCGGAAATTAATATATATATAACACATACCGCAAAGCCAGATGCAGACATTGTCCAATCATAGATTGTGTTTTGAATTTCAAAAGTTTATTTCTTTAGTTTATTTTTTTTTTATTCTATATTGCATATTATCTGGTGATACAATAATGAATGACGTTTGCGGCATTGGACCGATTATTATGACTTAAATCCTGCGCCTCATTTGAAATTTTTCTGAAAATGTTACGAATTGAATTTTGAACTCATTTTGAAGAATCATTTTCAAAAAAATAATGCAAAGTAGAACGTTGCAAATTTCTTCCTCATTATTTTGTATCTTTGACAAAACTTTTTATTCGAAAGCTATTTTTTGACGAAGCCGCAAAATTACTTATGGCTTTCTCATACGATACGTACCAATAATTCAACAGCAAAGCTTTGACATGTACTGTCGAAAATTCTGTCGTGACCGAAACTATATAGAGTTAGCGTTTCCCACACCAATTCCCAATAAATCCTGAGTGCTGAAATAGCTTCGCACGGATCGAACGAGTGATGCCGCACACGACCGAATGTTCTTCTGGCATCTACGTTATTTATATACGGGACATTCCGTGCCAATTCGACCTAGCTAAAACCCTCGTATTTTTAAACTTTTTTTTCCTTCGACTATATTATAAAATCAATCGAAAAAAATAATCCAAAAAATGTTATCGATATTTTCGACAATAAATTCTGATAGTTAATGATCAAAAGTCTTAAGTTGACACGGTGGGCCATTATCGATTTTTTTTTTTTTTAATTTACAACATAAATTCCCTGATAAAAAAAAAATAAGATTAACACTTTTGATGATTACGGCCAGAATTTTTTGTTCAAAAAATTTGAAAAAAATTTGTAGCTTTTTCTTTTGACTGTCTTTATAAAATACTAGAGGAAAAAATGAAGAATCGAGGATTTTAGCTACATCGAATTGGCATGAAATGCCCGATGTATATATGTATATCTCTCTCGCTCCTACACTCAATGTTTCGTGTCTCCTTCTGTCTCGCACGCTCCTCTACCGAAGGATCTAAAATAAAACGGAGTTTTCAGGAAGTTCGACGCTACCATAAAAGCTTCCCTGTTCGAACTCTATCGGCGTGTGCTCGCGGGGAGCGTCGTCGTCGCCACGATGCGCAATCCTCCACCATCCGAGCCGCGCGCACGTATGTTCTGTCCGACAACTTTGCACTCAACCTTGCACTTTACTCGGATGTACCTCGTCGCGCGACGCCAATATCTCACCGATAGCAATATCTCCTCTCGCATTCTCGTCGTGTTATCCTTTGTAAAAAAAAAAAAAAAAAAAAAAAAAAAAAAATATCGGAAGCAACCTTCGCAGCACCCTTTTTATAGTGTGCGTTAAGTCTCTCTCTCTCTTTCTCTCTCTCTCTCTGAACCCGCGATATCAGTGTCACTGCGTGGATCGATATTTCAGCGCCGTTAAAAATATTTTTGCTCATTTAAAATAACCGGATATTTTATTTATCAGCTTCTGCATTAAAGTCAATATTAATTTTTTTTTTCTAATTTCATATTCTTCAATTTAATAAACAGAATTTTTTTAAATGTTTTTTTTTACTGATACATTTATTTGCATGTATAAATGTATACAAAAAAACAGACAAAACCAAAAATTCGATATATAATCCTGACTGAAATATAGGATTTAAAAATCTGAAATAATTTGTACTTATTCTAGATACTCTAAACGACTCACAAGAAAATTATGAACTTTTTTTTTTTCAGGCAATTCGAAGCAGGGATGGTTCAGTTCGTGTGGAATGACCCATAACTAGAAGCAGCAACTAATTTCCGTTATTTTATTTTTTTTATTTTTTTTTATTAGCTTTTCATAACAGCAATCAATAAGATACGAGTACCTGCCAGTGTGCAGAATTATTGTTATTATTATTATTTTTTTATATAGAGAATTAGACGTGCAGCTGTAGAGCAGTGAGTAATTTCATAAACGTGGAGGGCGTTCGGGCAGCTTCACATGTAACCAGCAATTCCCCTTTCTAGCCGAGAGCTAGCTCACACGTGAATTTACTTTTAATTCGAGAAAAACTGGCAAAGTGAGCGTGCACGAGCGGCGCTATCATTACTTTTCTCCGTTCGTGGGCTATATAGTTGTTCTCGGAGAGTCCCGAGCTAGCAGAGCACAAGGTAGGAGCTTCCCAATTAATCACGACGATTAATCACTTTATATCTTCGCAATGGTTCCCCGCTACCAGAGCCGAGTCAACTTGCTCTCTTTAGCTCACTCATGGGATAACTCCTCCTCCTCCTCCTCCTCTTCCTTTTTACCCCGTCAACCCCTCTTTCGCACACTTTTCTCCCTCGCAACTCTGGCACCTCTTGCGAAAATAAATGAACTGCTAATTGATTTGTGTCGTAAATAGCTTACTTTCGACGATCTAAAAGCTATTCGAATATCCAACAAATACCAAGATTTAATGACACGGTACATTACGGTGATTTAATTTCAGCTTCATTTTATTATTTTTATCTCCGAACTCGAAAAGAAAAAAGTTGCAAAGTAGAACTTTGCACATTGCTTCGTGGTAAATTTCGATTTTTTACAAAGCTCGCTCTATAAGAAAGCCAAAAAATGATTAATTTTCTTAACCTTCAATTTGAATAAACTTCATACAAAAAATATAATATCACGAATCAAGGATAAATATCATATATTACAAAACATAAAAGAAATAACTCGCGACGACATTTTTAAAGGAAATTAATATCCCAGTGATATTAATAGCCATGAAAAAAAAAATAAAAAAATAATACGAGGCATACGGAAGCAGAAGAGTATAATACGTAGTACCCAAGGGGCAAAATTTCTGTATACTTGTACTCTCATCGCACTTTCTAGATTCTCGGGGGTGCCGTTGTCTCTTGGCACTCTGTGTGTGTGTCTGTTCCAACTGCATGGTACAAGTCCGAGCTGGTACGGTACAACAGAAGGAAACACGACGAAACGGTACTTATAGAGCTGCTCCGTTCGTCCCAACCTCGAGACGCCAGAAAGCCAACCCCCATCCCTTCCCTTTCTAACTGCTACTACAGCCAGCCTCTTTCAAGCCCCTGGGACGCACAGAGAGCCTCTCACCATCAGCGACTGCAACTTTTACAGTGCCGTAAATATTTCCGTACTGCACACACGGTACACAAACGCTAGATGACCGCTCGACCGAGAGGAACACTTACCTCTCCTTCGGCTTTTACTCTCAAAATGCGGCCTCCCTATTTGAGAAAAGCTATTTCAGTTGTAACAATAGTGATGGTGAGAAGATAAAAAAAAGTAATAAAAACTGATGCACGCTATTTATCGTAAGAAATATAAATTTGATAAAAATAATAATAATAATAATTATTATTATTATATTAAATTTTTTATTAAATTTTTGGCCATACATTCATCATTTTAAAAAATGTATATTATGGTAGACAAATCATATATTTAGAAATTTATCAATAATTCAATACAAAATAAATTGTGGTATATACTTGAGAGAAAATTATTATTCTTACGTATTTTCTTTCGCCGATATCGCTGAAATGATTTTTTTTTTTTTTTCTCCATGTGCAACAAGCTCGAGGGTTATGTTTGCTTCGGTTGAAATGCATGAGTGCAGTGAACTGCTATCGGTACAGGTCACGCAATTCGCGTTACGCGCCTCTGCCTTCGAGAATTTCCAATCTCGAGAATGCCGAGAGCTCATACCGGAATTTGCTCTCGCTCTTTTGCGTTATTATATGAGTGAAGGAAAAGTAAAAGAAGGATCAGCGAGAGGAATGATAGACGTTGAAAATACTGTATATATATATTATATCGTCCCGAGGGAAGAGGAACGATATGGATAGGTGCACGTCAGTGGTTGGCGTGTTGTAAAGCATCGGCTAATACCAAAGTCCCAAAGGGCTGGAAGGAGGATTTTCTCATTCCTACAATTACCAGTTTATCCTTTCCCTCTTTGGAAATATAGCGAAGCAGCCGTTAGTTGCGTACACCGCAGATTCCATTCGAACGAAAATTCGCAATAAGAGGGTTGAAAAATATATATTTTTCTCCAACCCCTCAGCCCACATCTTGCAGTCGCATATACATATATACATATATATATATATATATATATATATATATTGTATATACGTCGTCATCTGTACTACACACCGGAGCCATACCACAAACCATCATCCCGTTATTGCCGCTTTATCCTCTTTATGGAATTCGATGGCCCCTCGAGCTTTCAATATTCTACACAACGTCGTTCCAAGAAATATCATTTTATTTCCTCTCTGTCGCAGGGCAATCGAAAATAAACGTATAACACTCGTTCATTCGTATAAATAACAAGATATATATATATCGTGTGCCCATCGCGATTCAACTATACGATATTACAGGGGCTACTGTAATAGTCATCGTTATTGAGAAACGTTATGTATTTTCAGCGCTCAATATGTCGCTAAAGTCACAGAGTCACTAAAATCACAGAGTCACTAAATTCACGTTGTCGCTAATGTCATGGAGCGTCTAATTGCATAGAGCGTCTAAAGTCACGGTATTGGCGAATTTGAATTCCCACTTTTGGTAACGTCAATAAATTTCACTTTGGATTATAACGTTCTTTGATGACACTTATTATATTATTTTATCTTCATAAGGTCCGTAACGATTTATGTCGTCGAATCAATAGATCAATTGGCATCGCTGTTGTTCTGAAACACAACGAGATCATAGTAGGTTCGAAAAAATTGTTTTAGAAGCGAACGATCAAGCCCCAAGGTATAAAAACTGTGTATTAGGCTGGTTCAGCTGGTGATGCAAAAAGTTATTCTCAAAGTTAAGTGAGCCCATCACACTTGTTCGCTGATATTCAGAGCTTCTCTAACAGCCGCAAAGTGGCTGAATCCAATGACCACAAGGGCAAAACTTTGTAGTTGCGAAGTTCGGGTTGCTCTAAATTTCCAAACCTCCCCCGTCCCCCACACACAAACGGAACACTTCGGTAGCAGTGTCATGATGTACGAGCAGACAGCTCACGGTTGCAAGTCCTTGACGAAGTGTGTACAAACGCCAGTGGAATGGAAGATGCACACAGCCGTTGGGTCAGTGCTATTGTGCATGGATAGATTCGGGGTAAAGCGTTCTCGCACTTGATCCCCCAAGGCACAAGGATGGAAGTACGACAGACCAGTTGTGCATATATGTATAGGCCCACCGGGCTCACTCTCTCGAGTTGTGATAAGCCACGCCAACGGTCTCACCACTGTCCACTCTATACATCTAACCCTTACAGATATGTATATATATATATATATTCGTGTTCGGAAGGTACTGTGAGCGTTGGCGCGTGGAATTACAGATATCGCTCCATACTCCAAGTGCCACCTCTTTGTCAATGTCAGGTTACGCCAGGAGAGCAGCCAAGTTTGACGCGTACCAGGGAACAGCAGTCGAGGATGTCTCTGGCCTGTATTTACCATTCCAATTCACGAGAGCACTGCGGTTCAGTCACGGCAACAGTGGAATCGATCAATTGTAAATTGCATGCGATTTCACTTGTCTAATATCGACAGATCGCTGAATTCGTTGATCAATCAATTATTAAATATTTTTAGAATTATGACTTGGACTGAAATAGGTCGACATGGGACAACTACAACTGAACCTCAACTATTTGACTTCCACTTATTCTACTAACGTGCATATAACCAATTCTGTTTCTTGATGCTAAAATGGTACGTGAAGCTTCCGTTAAATCTACTTTGAATGGTATTACGAGTGTGACAAACTTTGTAAGTGATTAAAATGACATTGGCGTTTGAGATCACATCGGGGCGCTTTTTTCCACGAATAAACTTGGGTATAGTAGCCCCGGATGTTCTGCCCCGTTGTAAAAGTGATTTCTGATTGGTTGTAGCGGTGGCAAAAGTACGTGAGGGTAAGATTATATACCGACTCCAGGCTGGTCCCTCTAGTCAAGGTGATCAGAGGAAAGCCGCCCCATCTGATTACTACTGACCTACGACTTGCGACGCTTGGTGAAGGTATTCGCCTCTGGCAGCGCAGTTTCCAACCGAATGGGATCAGGATCCCTTTGAGAAGTTCTAATCTCGGATTGTCGATATAGGGTGAGGCGCCAGATCGATCCAATACACGACGAGAAAGTCCAGCCAGGTGGTCTTCCTTTTTTACCCTAGCCCCGCAGCCTCGATTTCACATTCACCAATATACTAGCGTCCTTGTTTTATTGACACGACATTCATGCATTTTTTTAAATTCCAATAAATGAAATACATAAAGTGTCATAATATATTATAGCGGACTAACAGCATTAAATAAAAATGTCTTATTTACCAAGAGATCACTAACTTTCACAAAAGTGTGGTGCGCTTTTTCATTTCAACTACATATTAATTCAAGACAACGAGTAGCCGGGATATGAACTATATCTGCCGGTCTGATATTTTAAATTATAAAGTTCGCTGTGCTGCAACAGACTTATTTCTTAATTCACTGGACTCGGGTCTTGATACAAAAATTATTAGGTCGGAAAACAAGGTTTACTGACGGTTGAAAAAAGTGGCTGAGTGAAAGGGTTGAAAGGTCAGAACGTGGTGCGTTAACCCTGCGATAATGTGAATAAAGTATTTGATTAAAGCGTGATAGAGTCAGTGGTTGAGAAGACCGGTTTTCTCGGTTAAAAGCCGAGGCTTCTTTTTTTTTCTTTCACTCCCTCCTACGGTTTCAATAGTCCGGCCTCGAGGCCGGTCACCACCCTCTGGACTCTCTCTTCTCACATCTCTCTCCTCATCACCCGGGCATGCTCTCACTCTTTCTCTCCTCCCAGCATCCTTAACGATTTTCTGTCGTCGCACACATGTGTGGGTGTGGCGCACCCTGAGCAAGCCCCCGGTTGCTCTGGGTATTTGAATTTATCGGCCGATATCGGAAACTACTTTGCCGGCCGACAATGGAGGTTATTGTGGCGGGGGTTTTCCAGTCGCCGAAGTGTATATACATCGGTCCATCTTTCTCACTCAGTCTCTATCTCTCTTTCTCTCCTCGTGTACACGGCAGTGCATGCATACTCCGCAGCGTTAATATTCCACAAGGTCGGGGCGGTGGAGTGAACTCTTTCCGGAGCTTGCTGGAGGCGTACCAACAGCAGTTTCTTCTCACTACTGCCTTTCGATGCGCTTTTATATCCTCTCTGCCGCTCTATTTTTACCATCCACGCTCTGCTCGTCCCCACGAAATCGTACCCGTGAGAACACCTACCGGAATTTTAAACCTCGAACGTGGCGCCGGCCACAACGAAATACCCTTATATAATGTCCTCTCCTCAGGACGCCGGGGATATCGGAATTTTTCTGGCTTAATATAAAATAATAACTGAAGTCCACACATAGATAGTAATTTCCTATCGAGAAGTCTCTCTCTATCTCTCTCTGTGGTTGTTACGTACATACATGCCAGAACTTCCATAAATCGTATGTTTATGCTCCATTGTTTTAATTATACTGGCGTTTGCGTATTTCGTGCCAGCAACGACGCAAAAATGCAAAAATGCCATTTGCACTAATGGAAATTAATTGAATAGAGCTTTGCACGGGCGTGCCATTCATCAGAACGTAAGAAAATGATGAGTTGGTGTGGTCACCTTGAGAGACAAATCATTCAATAGTTATTCCATTGTACCTTAAGGTGACCACTTTTATAATATTACAAAACACTTGGGAAAAGTTTTTTTATTTAATGATTGACTCCAAAAGTCAATAAAGTGCATTAAAAATGTACAAATTAATTGATTTAACATTTCTCATGAGTAAATGTACAGGATTTTTCCCCAATGAAATATAATTATATAGATAATGTCCACTTCTCGGACATTCAAGATATCGGATTTCTTTCTGTTTTAATATAAAATCATAAATGAATGTCTCTCGGACAGATTCGAAGTATACATATATTCCATAATTTCCTATCGGAGATAGCACAGGTTATATGCATATACCGAAGATGTAATACATTTCATTTTAGTGCTCTGAAGATTCATTGTTCTAATTATAACGAAGTTTGCCTCGCTCGGTGCCACCAGCAGCGCAAAATACAAACGTGTCCGTTGCACACATGAGAATTAATTGAATTTAAAGATTAAATCGAGCCTGGCGCAGGGTATTAATTGACAAAGCTGGGTCGAGCGAGCAACCTCCCCAGCGAGTGGCAACGGTGTGGGGAGGGTTGGCTTCACGTGCGGCCTCGAATTTTCATCTGGCATCAGGCAACCGCTCTCGGTGTACTATAGCATACCCACGAGCTACAACCTGTTACTTCGTTACTCCTCGCATCGCACCAGTTCGTGCTCCGGCTTTCATCTCAACCTGCCAATGTCGTCACGGTAGATTGAGTCACGCGAACACTCACTCGCCAAAAAGGCGCGTACTTTTGTTTAAATTTCGTTGCCAACGGGAGTCACATTGAATTACTATCATGAACAACGCGTGGAACAAAAAAAAAGAATTCAGTAAAATCAATTATCCGTGTCACCAAAGTATTCTATATTTTGAAAAGTGAGTGTCGTGAAATCTGAAGGGACGTCGAAAATCAGCATAATACGTCAAACGAGACTTTTCACAGTTATTCCAAACCCTCTCATTTCTCGGATTTAAATTTATACGTTACTTTTGAATTCGCAAGCCTGCTGCCGAGCAAATCCGGCCCCCTTGACGTGTAAAAACTCGTGGAATTGTATTCCAGCCAGTCACGAATAATTCGTCGCTGCTGGTTAGATCCTATTCCCGGAGACTCAGTGAAAATAAAAAAGGGAGATGTAAAAGTGGAGCTGATGGATCATGCATGTCACCGGGGAAAGTGGGCTAAATTACTTAATATAAATATCAGGAATCATGACATTTCCAGTTTTTGTTAGAAATGCGGGGGGGAAAAAAACCTATTTCCTGAGGTTCTTTTTTTTTATTATTGATCCAGAAGGCTCATCGCGGTCAGACTGACGGCATTGCATAAAGTGCTCTTTCCACTCGGGAATGAGTGGAACGGACGCCGTCGAAGCATGCACAGGGATGCAGAGTGGTGCGCGGTTGTCGGGAGGAATTTACGCATGAGAAAGCCCAGTAAAGATGGTTTACGAGGATTGCAGGAGCGCTCACCCTCGCACCGTCGTTACTATGGATAGCCGAGAAAGATGTTATGAGACACAGAGGGTGGTTGAAGAATGTAGAATGAGAGGCACAGATGTTGGAATATCACCACTTATTGGCCATTTAACTGTAAATGACCTACCAAGCTATACTTGGTTTAAAAGGGACAGTAACTATATATCGATTACTTCAATGAGACCACTAAGTATCCTCTGGAATGATACTAGAAAGCTATGGTGTCCATCAGACCACTAGAAAATGTGGATTTACGATGGACATCTTGAGAGACATTAAAGCACTTGATAGTTATTGAATTGTATCCAAAGGTGAACATCTTTATAATTAGATACTGTATGAAAGGGAAGCTTTTTTTCTATACATATTGGCTTGACAAGATGTTTTACAAATTTAGTCTACAACCAGACAAGCGTTCTACAAGGCAAAAAGCCGAGAGATAGTCCGAGGTCATTTTTACAAGGATAATCTCGAATGTCATAATTACAATTACGCCTTTCTTCCCCTCAGTGTCAGCGATTTATAAAAATTTTCTCCACGCCGAAAGGGAATGGACGTTGAATTAAAAGTCCGTTAATACCGTAGAGATTTTTCTTGGCCGTAGACGCGGTGCCAACGTGGATGACAAGCATGTTTCCGAGTTGAAAATTAATTAAAAAGAAATTGTCCTACGTGTACGCTTCCGGTTGAAGCGTTCGAAGTTACCGTGGGGTAGCGGTTCGAGAGCCATGGGGGATGATAACTGGTACTCAACACCAGTATTACCGCGACTTTGCCACCGTCTCTCCTGACAAATGACATTAGCGGCCAGAACGCGGTAGATTAAATAAAACCGACGACTGTGGCTTATAATCAGCGTACTATATATCTTTCTTCCTTTTTCCTCGTATTCCGTTGAAATGCTCCGTCTCTTCGTTTTCAGAGCTCACATTCTCAGTGATCTTGACTCGTATACTTCCAATACTCCAGCGTTACGTTTTCCTTGTAAATACTTAACAATATGTTGGCTAGATAGAGATTAAAAAAAAGATCGATATAAGCGACTTTTGGTCAGGCTGATAGTTCAAAGATATTAATAACTATACAGATTTCTTGAATATAACACCGTAAAGTATTCTAAAATGACGTTACAAATCTGATACGTCGATGAAGACGGTTCAAAATATAGAATCAATGTGGTCACCTTGAGAGACAATTCTCTCGATAATACTCATATTGTACCGTAAGGTGACCACGTCTATAATTCCGTAATATATCGAAGCAAAGCACTTTTTATACGGATAGCGGTTGGAATGTCGACAGATGGTAACTGGCACCTGACACCCGTGGTCTACCCACGATTTTTTCACCGTCTCTCCTCACGAATTACATTAAAGGATAGTTAGATTATATAAAACCCGCGGCTGTGACTTATAATCAGCGCTCATCTCTTTTCACTCTTTCCCTTATGTCCTCTTTGAAACCCTTCACCCTGTCTCATTTTATTCACAGAACTCTTCTATTCAGTGCGCGAGTGACTCGTCACCGGTGTTACATTTTCCACGAACATCGTTTTTTAATTTTCTTTTTTAATCGTGAAGAGGTTCTTAACATGCCATCCCACTCGAGTCTGCCTCTGGTATAACAACAAATATTGTCTCTAACGGCACACGAAATTAATCGAGTTTTTACTTTAAAAAAAAAAAACACCTTTCGAATAACAGTAATAAGTCAATGGTACTCAACACTTTTGATTAATTCCATTGTTCATTTGTCTGACGTGCCTTTTATCGCCGAGAGCAAAAAGCCTCGGCTGAACGCTGAACATCCTGACGACAAAGACGAAACTGCTGCTCACAGACGCGAATTGAGAGCGACACGTATGGTAATTAACCCTTTGAGAAAAAGTCTGTGTGTTAATTTTCACTGTTTCCATTCATCCTTGATACGGCTTTTTTTGCCCCTGGCGAACATGGAAGTCCCTTCGGACAATAGTGACACAGTCACAGAAGTTTCTACAGCGCAAAGCTCGTTCGCTTTCAAGCCGAGAAGACCTTTTAATATCACCAAATGCAAGTACAGAGAGCGCAGCGAGCTCATATTAGAAGCGTTCTCACTCTGGAAGGTACGAGCTTTGCCAGAGAATGAACACGACATGAAAAAAAAAAGAAATAAAGTGGAACAAGACGAAAAGGAATTTCCGAGTGTGTGTGTGTGTGTGTGTGTGTATGTGTAGAGAATGAAAACAAAAAGTTGAGAATCCATTCGCTGTTGAGTTTAGTTTTGAACATTGTGTAATTTTAATTAACGAGGTATAGCGCTAGGGTTTTCACTATGCACGGAGCTGTCGACTATGTATAACGTCAAAATGTAGTACACGGTACCAGTAGCAAAAGGTAAACGCTCCAATTTCTGACGTTCTTTTTTTTTTTTTTAGGACCGGTCTCTGGTTTTCTATTGTTTGCCAGCGCGATATATTCAAACTAAATACCAATTATTTTAACACATGCGTTTAAACTTTATGAATGACGTTGGCATATATTTATCCAGCCCCATTTCGAAATTTCATTTTATTTTGAAATAAAGTACCAAATGAATGTATAAAGCTCATGAAAACGTCATTTTAGATAGATTGTTTTAGTTTTCTTATTCGCATTTTGAAATTACATAGACTATGAGTTTTCGCTTAGTCGACAAAAAAAAATTTCAGATCACATGGATTTCCCCGCATCCTTATAATCATCCTTATACGTGACACATTTATTGGTATTAATTATTTAAGACAAACCCCAAAAGCTTAATTAGTCAATTTAAAAAAATGGCAATCTTCGTCCAGGCATAGACCGATCAGAAATCTTTTTTGTCGTTGAAAAATTTCAAACACCATCGAGGTATAGACCGATCGAAAAATTCTTATTCAACGAACAATTTCAAATTTCGTCCAGGCATAAACCGAACAGAAATAATTTTTTTCGTTAAAAAATGTCAAACTTCCTCGAGGCATAGACGAAATTTCATTAAATGGCATTTAACGAAAACTTGATTTACTACATATTATAAATGTACAATCATAATATGAAACTAAGTGAGTGACAGAGAGTGGTGCGTTTACGTTTAGCAGCGAGAAACTGCCAGCTAGAGAAAATATTATACTTCAGTTGAAGTCCAGTGAAAGAGAATCGGAGTCAACGGTGGCAGAGCAAGTAGAAACGTTGGTAGATGGTCGGACAAGTTCGTGTTGCGCTTCGGGAGCACTTTGTGCCTCGGGCTAACTGTTAGACCGAAACCAGAGGGGTAGAAATGGGTACAGGCTACTAACAATACACAGCGCTGAGGAATACGCCAGTATCACAGGACCCGGCAAGCGGCCAGGAGAAATGGGGAAAGTCAGTGGTGAAGTGAGCGAGTAGTTACGATACCTCTCCGGTCAGACAAGGCGCAGTATACGGAGAGACCCGAGGGCAGGAGAGATCCCGGACTACTGCGACTCCGGGATTTATAAACTCTCTATTACCCTCCTCTTTTCGCTCCCTCGGCGGATAAATAATATCCTACTTCAACCATAAAATACGATACTAAAGTTCCTTCGTAACTTTCTTACAGGTAGAAAAATATAGCTACGACTATGCAATATGATTACAAATTTTTGACAAGGAAACACGACTTTCAAATACGTTCGTATAGTTAATTAGCCATTTTGCTTCGTTATAGACAAAGCAAAATGGCAAAATGGAAAAAATTTCATCACCATAATTGAATGTAAACAAGGTTGAAGATACACTTTTTCTCTTCCACTAACAGCGAAGTAATTAACAAGTTAATTAACAGTGGTTTTTCATTCCCAATTGGCTTTTTCTTAATTAAAAATAAATTTAATGGCTCTTTTGATAATTGAAAAGTATTGGAAATTAATTGGATTAAAAAAAAGGGGCATAATGTTTGTGTATTTTTAGTATTATGTTCGCGAAAGTGCGTTTGTGTGATTCACCCTTTTTCTATCCGCGTAGAGCGAATTCGCAAAGTGCAACCTGGGGAAGTTGGCTATATAGTCGTTGTGTATGTACACCAGTCGAGTGAATAGTCGAGGCTATACGCGATTTCTCGTCTGGGGAGAGTGTAACATCGGTACCGGTTACTTCGGCCTATTTGCGCGAATCGATGCCTGCCCTCCCACGAGGCTTTTGATGAAGATGCGCCGCACCGACGCTTCACCCAACGTGTACATGTTCTGCTCACCTCGTTACCTCGATGCACCATCCATCCCGGCAGCGCGTACACAAGAGGCGTATACATAGAGGCCACTCTGAGCTTGAGGCCGGATAGAAAGGATGAGCTGTGTATAGCTCGCGTGAATTGGACATTACGGATCATTACCCATTTCGACATACGAGTGCATCTAACGAAGTCTCGTACATTAAATAACCCATTATTGAAATGTGTATTTGTTGCCGATATCCAGATATGACTTTTGATTTATCAGCATCGCGAAAAGCTTACAAATCACTTATTTAACATTCTGATCAGACGTCAAGACTTGAGTATGACATTTTGGCTTCCTCATAAAATAGAGGGAGCATTGTATTCGTGAAAATTTTTAATGACTTTCAAATACAAGTATTATAAAGCAGTTTTTATGTCAAAATAATTTTTGCACAAAGCGTGTTCCTTGTATGTTCAAAATAATTATTTATTGACGAAAAAAAATTGCATGAATATTGTATCACTTTTTTTGTAAAATTGCAGAAAATTAGATGTGTGAGGAATCTATAAATTTAACAAAAGTTATGTTCCCTGTTTAGTAATTCCCGCCCAGCCGCTTGAAGTACTTAAATATGCACTCATGTAAGGTAAAGGCTTCGAAAGGTAAGCCTTTTAGCAAACTTTGCCTTCACAATAATTCTCCAGTCAGAAATCAGGTCAGCAAACATAATCGTCTTTCATGCCTGGGCGTTTACAATGTATCCACGTTACACAGTATATTACCGAGCTCTATTAAGCTTCCGAATAATTTACACGAGTCTTAGAGCTGTAAACGTAGTCTAAGCCTATCGGAGGTCGAAATTACCGTGAGCGCGTTACAGGGAAGATAGAGGACGAGAGAGAGAGAGAGAGAGAGAGAGCCGCGAGAGAGCCCTTCTAGCGACACATAGAGAGTAACGAAGCACCAATTCAGAACTGTCCTGACTATGTATGTTACTATTATATATATATATGTATATACGATGAGTAGAACATGGAGTTGAAGCGGAACAGGATGAGTCTGCGAACGGTATAACGTACGTCCTTCCGCCCGCTATGGGTTAAAACGATTACCGTAAATTATTTCATCCTCATGACTCTCCTCGCGCTTTTTTCTTCTCCATCCAACCTTAAAAAACAAAAAAAAACAAATAGCTCAGAAAAGTCGACGCATACGTCTAGCCACTCTGGATCAAAGCTCAATCATTTTGATATCTGATACAGGATTTTTGAGAAAAATTTCAAATTTTTAAATTGGGGCAAGAAAATGTTAATTAAAAAAATTCATGAAAAAAACGTTTCTATTAAAAAAAAAAATTATTTTTTCGAGCATATTGTCATTTTAGTCGCATTTTGCAATTACGAATACTTTCAATATAGTTATCGCGTCTTTTACTGCCAGTGAAATCGTTGATGATAAAGTTTACCAATGTCATGAGGCTCCATTTCGAGAAATTGAAAACACTCTGGTCGCGCTCACGCGTTGTTAATCAATCGGATAGATTGATTACCGGTTGTACACCCGCATATATGTGGTTAAGCGCTACATCGAATGCGGTAAACAATTTATTAACTCTATTTGCGATGGAAAATTCGTGCGGTGAATCCGAGAGTGAATATTTGCAAGCCGATTAATTACATGCATAATCGATTGTCAGCACTTCGTTGCACCGCGACCAACCGCCGCTCAGTCATCTTTTGCGCAACCTATATATATATATATATATATATATTATGCTGATTATAGCGAGAGAAAAAAAAAGACACGTCTATCGAAGAGAGAAACCGAGAGCCACTATTCGACGTGAAATCACTTGAAATCACTAGAACGACGTGGATGAGAGGAGGAGTCTCTTTGGTCTAACGCTACCGTCATGTCTGCTCGTCCGTGAATCCCACGTGATTTTCCTTTCAGCTCTTCCCTCTCCTAATTTCCAACCGTGTACGAACGCGCAAAGTTCTGCACTATATCGCACGAATGCGAACACGATTTCTGTCCGATTCGCCTCTCCTTCAGTGAAGCGCGTGAAATTAGTACCTACAACTACGTGGGAGGAGGGGGGGGGGGGCTGTTACAAACTTGTTCACAACCGAGGAAGTAATGCGACTGAATCGATACTCTCGAGTCTCACTCGTTCACCGGCATACTCGGCATAAAAATCCGGCTGAAGCCAAAAAAAAAAAAAGCAAAGTCCATTGCTATTGGCGTGCACGACTTGAGACATTTTTTTTTTTTTCGTTTCTGTTGGATGCTCCAATGTAATTTCGAGAGTTCATTTCGTTCTGCCACTGCAATTGTCGCTAACATTATTTCAATTGCAATATACAGTTGTGTTGCACTCGGTCGCTGATTGAGAAAGTGGATTTATTACTTCACAAATAAATTAGGGTCCATTGATATAGTGGGTCTGATTGATATTTCGAAACTGCATCGGTTCGTAATTTTAAAAGGTCGGTAATTTAAATAAATGACCAATATTTTTGACTCGGAAAAAGTCTCTCAAAATCCTTTGAGACTATTTCAGTCTCGTAAAATTTCTCTCAAAACCCTTTGAGACTATTTCAGTCTCGTAAAGTGTCTCTCGAAATCCTTTGAGACTATTTCAGTCTCGTAAAGTGGCTTTTAAAATCCTTTGAGATTGTTTTAGTCTCGTAGAATGTCTCTTAAACCTCCTTCAAACTATGTCAGTCTCGTAAAATGTCTCTCAAACCTCCTTGAGTACCTATAAATGTATCTCAATCCTCTTTGAGACAGTTTTACTCTCGAAACAGTCTCCTAAAACTCTTTGTGACTATCTGAGTCTCAAATAAAGTCTCTCAATGCTTTTTGAGACAGTTTGAGTCTCGCAAAAAGTCTCCGAAAGTTCTTTCAGACAATTTTAGTCTCGGAAAGTCACTCAATATTCTTTGAGATTATTTGAGTCTCATAAAAAGTCTCTCAAAGCTTTTTGAGACAATTTCAGTCTCGGAGAGACTCTTTCCGAGAATATGGGTATCTTTAAGCACTAATTACATACAAGGTTTAAGGAGAATTTTTTTTCTCCTGCCTAACAAGAAGCGTTTTTTTTTTTTTTTGTTAATTCATGATGTGGTTGTTCTAACACGTGTGCTAACGCTAGTATGGTACGTATAGCGTACATTGTGTGGCAACGCAACTTAATTAACTCGTTAACGTGGCCAATACAATAGATTTCCGTGAGCCGCAAGGTGTAGGCATGGAGGAAGTGGGTTGCACACCCTGCGGGTCGCTTCAATGTGGGGATCACAGAGGGATCAAACTGCGGTGCAAGCTAGAATTGGGCAGCTGGAAAAGCAAAGCAGAGGTGAAATTCGACACTGGAATACACGTAGAGCGTGTCAGTAGTTCGAAATATAAACGAAGCCTTATTGTTTCAGCCTGCCCATTGAAAATTCTTTTTCATTGAAGTCACGGTTTATTAAAAAAAAAAAAATATACAGCACACTGTTTGAAACCAGTCAGTATTTACCTATTTGGAAAATCCAGACTTCAATTTCCAGGAAAATTAGTTTTCCTGGAATCTGAAAAAACGTTCGTTGAGTCAATAACAATGTTTTTATATCAAATAATATTCATTTGGATTGAGCCTGTAAACTAAAATGACTAATTAAACATTTTCTGTTAAAAATATCCAATTTTCCTTTCACGAAAAATTCGTTATAATATATCTTGTTTATAATATGTTGTAAGCCTTTGAGAAGCCTTTAAAAAGTTTTTTTGATCCGAATTTTAATATAACATGTCCCTCACAAATTGACAACAACTGAAATAATCCTATACCTAAATTTAAACTAACTGGAAAAAAACTTCGCTTATTAATAAAAAAAAAAATCCATAAAATAGTTATCTGTAAAATAGTGGATTTAGTATATTCCAGCAAGTAGTAAAAGCCCGCGAGTGATCAGACAGTGACTTTCTGCCCCATTCGAAAGTGTCACATATCCTCATCCGGGATTATATTTCCATTCGCTGGGAGCACTCTGTTCTTCCAATGATGTATATATGCACCTATAAAGCCTCGTGCAAAATGGAAGATTTAACGACTATACACACACTAGTGCGGAACATTTTTATTGAGCACGCTTTTTTTTCGGCATCCTGGAAAGTAAATGCATTTTCGCCAGAGGTCTTTTTTCGTATATTTATATATCTATGGGCACAAAAAATGGAATAGGAGGTAACACCTCGCATTGTTTACGTTCGAGTGCACAGCTATAGTATGTTTTCAGCCGAGATAATGAATTGGCACGTTCTCTTTTATTTCTTGTATGCCCATCGTTTCAAGCATGAACCTTATACCTACAACTAAAGGGAAAACGACGTGAGATGACAATAAACAGGTTGAGACTTGATTAGAGACTTAATAAGTCTCAAAAGATCTTTGGGATACTTTTTTTCCGAGACCGAAATAATCTCAAAGAGCTTTGAGAGACTTTGCGAGAGTCATATTGTCTGAAGGAACTTTGGGAGACTTTTTTTCGATACTCACATAAGTTTGAGTCACTTTTCCCGAGACTTAAATAGTGTCAAAGGTCTTTGTGAGACTTTTTCCGAGACTTAAATAGTCTCAAAGAGCTTTGAGAGACTTTTCGAGAGTGAAATTGTCTGAAAGATCTTTGGGAATTTTTTTTTCCCGAGACTCAAACTGTCTCAAAAAGTATTGAGAGTCTTTTTTCGATACTCAAATACGTTTGAGACACTTTTTTCGAGACTCAAATAGTCTCAAAGGGCTTTGAGAGACTTTTTCCAAGACTTAATTAGTCTCAAAGAACTTTGAGAGACTTTTTCCGAGACTCCAAAAGTCTCAAAAAGCTTTTGTGACTGTTAAGAGACAAATTCTTCATTAAATTACTCGAGCAATCATCCCACATCGAACGGGGTACTCTGTTGCCAGATTTCTGTTACACCATGTATAACTCAAGTGAAATAGTTCTGTATTCAGAGGTTCGAGAATATACGTTCGATTAGGAGGTAAATTTAGCGTGGAATTCCACGGTGGAATATGTAAACGGAGCCAGGGCGAGAACGCTCGAGAGAATAAGAGACACAGAGAGAGACAGAGACAGGGGTCTGAAATTCTATGCTGGATGAACCGCGGCGTCGGGCAAGCACAAGCACAGAGTGCTCAAGCGAAGAAGAGAAGAGCAGCAGCTGAAGCACCAGGAGCAGAAGAGAGGAGGCCCTGAACTGAGATCCTCTCAGCCGCGAGAGATTATGCTAATGCGAGATTACTTCGCGTTTAGTTCAGGAACACCCGGGCTGCTCTCTCTCCACACCCCCCTCTCTCTATCTCTCTCTCTCTCTTTCTTTCCTTTCTCTTTCTCTCTCCGGGTGCCTATATAGGTAACGTGGGTGTGATTGGGCTAGGCAACGTTCTAACTTTCCGTTCATCGATGCACGATTTCTGGTTCAGGATAACCAGAAATAGTGCTTAACACTCAACGACGTAAATGCCAGAAATTGCTTGACCCATCAGAATACAAACATGTTTTAGATGTTAACAATAGAAGTTCGTTTCTAAATCAGTGTGCCATATATTTTTTTTGCTTCCCCACAGAGGAAGCTTTGAGTTCGAGATGTTTTTTTCTTTTTTTTTAGATTTTCATGTCAATGTACTCCAAAATAGTTACTACTAAGATTGGTTAGTATTTCATTTGGATAGAATTGACAAAGCGATTTCAAAATTATGATTTTTCTTTCGAAATTTTTTTTCGAAATTTTTGTTATTATATATTTAATTTTACAAATGCAATTAATGTTGTTACATATTATGTGTACGAGTATCCAATAAGTTTTACTATCATTATTCTACATTAATAGATTGTTATTATTCTTTTTTATTTAATTTAATAAAATCGTACATTTTTTCAATCCTAGTAATCATACTAATTAATTAAAAAGTCTATTTTCTTTTTATCTCCGCTGTTCGGTGTTTTTAAATATTCTTTGTAATTTTCAAAATTCATTAAAATACACGTCATGATGAAAATTCATTAATTCAAAGCGGTGTTTACAAAATTACGTATTCATAATCTGTGACGCTAAAATCAATTTCGAAATATCGTACTATAAATTTATACCCTCAAACATTAATTAACTAATAATTATTAATGACTTCGTTTTCATTATTTGATATATTAAATTCGATATTATTTTTCTTAATTTAAAATTCAGTCTCTGAATTAAAACATCTTAAAATAAAAAGTTTAAATTTGCATTTCTTGCCTCTGCCAATTTTTGATAACTAAATAAAATTAAAATATAAATTACAATTTCCTAAATAAATATTGATATTAATAAGCATTACGTTACAAAAATTTCAATTTTGTTTTAGCAAATATTCTCATGCTACATTTTTTTTAATCTACCTTAATCAGCGTCCGGTTTCCATTTGTATCCGGGAAAAGAAGTTTTTTTTTCTTTTTTCTTTTTCTCCCACGATAATAAAATACGAAAAGCAGTAGAAGCGTCGAGGGCATAATAAATACGAGACTGAATGAAATTTTCCCGGATGTCCGTCTCGATTCCAACCCCCGCGGCTCCGTCTATTTCAACGTTCTGGCCACTGGGGCCAATTTGCATGGTGAATCTAATTAAAAAATATACGTCCTGTTCGTGGCCGAGGAAATGAGAACGAGAGAGGCAGAGGAATGAAAGAGTTGAAATACGCGGTGCAGATGGGAAGGAAAAAAACACACAAAAGAACATTTAAAAAATGCGTCCAATAGTCATAGCTAATCGTGATTGCATTGGACAGCTGCGAGAGGCGAAATATCATCTGGCGTCATGTAGAACCAGAGGGCGACGTAATTCTGGCTGTGCGTTATAAATTTTAAGGGTGTCTTAATCCTCCAGGATTGCTTTTAACAGCAGTGCTGAGAGAATTCTCAGCGCGAATTAAAGGATATTCCAGGCATTGTGACTCTGGTAACACCAGCAGAATTGGCTGAGTACCAGTAGAGAGGCTTCACAAACAGATTGAGGATACAATTCTGAGCCTAAAGCTTACTGTACGCAGCTTTGCATTTTCGACGTTTAAAATATATACATATGGGGCATTCCAAGTCAATTCACGCGGTCGTCGGGCTGACCCTCTCGGATTCAGTTCACGATTTTTTTTTCTTCCCTATTTCTATCCAAATAAATAGGATATTTTTTGTCAGATTTTGGTCGCTTGTTGTACCGTATAAAATCATTTTTTAGTATAAATAAATTTCAACCAGTTTTTAAATTGTGAACTCTTTTTCCATAAAATCTAGGACTAAAAACAAGCATTTCTATCGTAGTTCGATAGTGGGCCGAGAATAATTTATACATTTTTTTTTATTTTGAGAAAAAAAAATTCCCTAATTTTTGTTCTAATTGAAATAGCTTTTTTCCAATTTTATTTCAATTATTGGGCGAATTTTCAACCTTTTACTCTCAAAACATGGGAAATTTTATTTTTGTCATGACATCATTTATTTTGCTTTTTTTCCCCCAAGAAACCATTATTGAAATTTTTAACTTTCAAAATATGGAAAAATTTGTTTTTCTTAAAATAAAAAAAAAAATAAAATGTTCTGATACATAAATTATATCAACTTTCACACAGTTGCCAAAGAATTTTGTGTCATAAATGTCATGAAGCTGCAATTTTAAGTAAATGGAAAAAAAATGAAGAGAAAAGGGAGTTAAAGGCTTGGCTAACGAAAATGTTTACATGTAAAAATCTCGAGTGGCCCGGGGTGTGCTTTTCTAAGTACAACAAGGGCTGAAAAGTGAGAGCGGAGCGAAAGCAGAGTTCCTAATCGCGAGGTTCCGAGGTAGCACGTGTTCGGACGGGAAAAGCTCGTTACAGTCCGCGAACAAAGCACGAGGGGGTGGAGGGGAGGGGGTTGTAATGGCTGTGAGAGTCAAGGAGAGAGAGAGGGAGGGAAAGAGCAAAACGTAAAACGAAAACGCAGAGGGGTTGTTTGGCTTCTCCTGCTCAAGCTTTCGAAAAAAGAGGAAAAACGTTGGGGCACTTCGTATTATCTAACCCCTCTCCTACAGCTACCCTATTCCAGTGTCTCGTCCACTCCCCCCCCCCCTTTCCACCTCTTCTCCCACTGACGGGACACTCGACGCTAAAAGGGGTAAACACGCGCGCACTGCGCTCACGCTCGGCCGAGCAAACGGTCTCTGCACCCTGTACCCCCCCCCCCCCCCCCCCCCCTCATCCGCCCCTGATATGCTCTGTTGCTCGACGCAGCGCGAAAACTCGTTTCATTTTTTGCTCCATATTTTTATTTTCTTAGGCTCTTTATATACTTTGGTGCTCCCTCATGTTGTTGGAACATGTACGTATATACACGTATAAATTGAAAAAAGAAAAATAAACATCATTTATTTTATGAGGTTGTGATTTCTTCAGGATGTTCTGAACGCACTGTCTGTTTTGGGGTTATTTTAAGATTCAATTATGTTTTTTTTCTTTTTATTGCTTGATCATTGAGGATGCTTTGTTTTTATGACATGTTTTTTTTCGAAATTTTTATGTCGGTGTACTCAAAAATGGTCTAATATGTCGAGAAAAATGGTGTAGAAAATTAAATTTTTGTGCCGTTTAAGATAGAGACCAATGTGTCTTTGGTATACATTTTATAGAAATTGGTTGAAGCACTTTTGATTGTATCGGATTTTTGAGAATTTGGAAAATTGATGTTTTATTTTACACATTTTGAGAGGATCATCGAATATTTAATGCTATCTGGAAAAATGGCTTTTCATAATATGATATTCTAAAAATAGTAAAAAATAATATTTATTTAGGGCTCAATAAAAAATTCAACAGTCTTTTTTTCGTTTTGTTATAAATAGTATAATATTCGGACCAGTAAAACTAAGTTTTATTTAGAAAATTTAAATTGAACACGACACGACTATTTACAGGGCTTCATTAAAATTTTAACAATTTTACCGAATTTTATGTTATCTTCTAAATAATAAAGTATTCCGCTTGGTAAAAGTTATTTTTGTTAAGACAACTCGAGCTATAAAGAATTATCTCCTTTCCTGCCAAATTATTTTATCTTTAGCTCCCAACTCGAGTGTGCAGATATTACGTATGGTGGAAAGTGGACTTTTGTGTTGAATTTCTCTGAATGGGCCTTTTCAAGATTTTAGCAGAACGTACAGAAATAATCCGCTGCCATATTTAAAAACACAACGTTCGTCCTTAAAAATGTGTGTGTACTTCCCAAAATGCTGTAGGTTTTGGACACTGCGAAATGTGAGGGCTTCAAAAATAAGGTACTCTTCAAATTAAAGAATATTTTTTTCTTTACAAATGTACAACAAACATTTTTTTCTATTTTTTAAGATAATTTATATTATTAATATTAAGGGACCAATATACCCGAAAATAAGTAGACTTGTTACCATTATTATGACATCAAATAACTTCCTCACAAAAGTGATCTCCAAACCGTTATCCAATATTCAACGTTGCGGCCTTTCACCATACATGTCCATAAATGAAATGACTATATATCCCCTTAAATACGTCGTTCCGTTCTGCTATGTTGAACACGAGCTTAGATCTCTGCAAACATCCAATTTCAAGAATGCCAAAAAGGTGATAAAAATCTAAATACTCCTATTGAGGAATATAATACGGATTCGTAAAGCCATTGATCAATGTTGTGTCAAAAGTAACGTCACATTATGTCCCTTTATGCCACTTTCGACGCTCCATACGTGTGAGAAAAATAATCACGTCGAAGAGTGGTACATTGTGGGAAAGTGTGAGATACGAGAAGGTGGGAGAAGAAAAAACATGAAAGAGGGCAAAAGGCAAAGGGTCATGTGTATGAGGGAAAATATGAAGGGAATAAAAAGAAAAGGGTAATCGTCGATCTCGCAGGGTGACTTCATGGAGAGTAATGCCTCCGAGTGTCATAGAGGGAAAAAAAAATGTGGAGGAGGGAAGAATCTCAAAGACACTTTGGGTACGAGTGGCAATGCTGAAGGGAGAATGCGAAAGGGGTAGGGAGGAGAAGAGGTTATAAAGGTTGAGGTAGGACGCATCAGCCAGACGGAATTGAATGTCGGATAGCCCTGTGAAAGTATCTCTCAAGCAACCTCGTCGTCATCGTCGTCCTTTTTACTCTCGTCTTCTTCGTCTTCTTCATCTTCTTCTTCTTCTTCATCTTCTTCTTCTTCTTCATCTTCATCTTCATCTTCTTCTTCTTCTTCGTCTTCTTCTACTTCTTTTTCTTATCCTCCCCTTTCTATCGTTGCGTCCTCTCTCGTTGTTAGTATATGGATAAGGTAAGCTGCTTCGGAATAAGCTTCTCGTGCGTACGGTGCAAAGAGGCTTTCCACTGGAATTGAAGAGCGAGTAACAGACGCTCTCGGGTTGCCCACACCTCCTACATCTAATGCATATCCTATATAGGAGAGGACATGATGCATTCCCTCGCGAAGATTGGACTGGAGCAGGGACACATTAAGAGGTTGGGCTTGTTATACATATTCTCCTTTTCTAGAAGCTTTTCTACTTCACGAACACTTGCTCGTCATGTAGTATCGTTATTTATGAGAATATACTGAGTAGTCTTTGCATATATATACAACGTTCCTTTCATCACGAGAAACTCTTGGAACTTGTTAGGGATTCTAGAGTGTAAATATCAAGGTAGTTAAAAAAGGAAAGTTAAAAATACATTAAATAATGTGTAAAAGCAACATGTCGAACATTTTTTCTATTGTAAAAATTAGTCTGATGAAATAAGTACGTTGAAAGTGGAGGACAAAAAATTCGGGGGACAAAAAAATCTGAGTCCATTTGGATTCTCATGAACGATTTCTTTTGGGAATCTTGAAATTTGATGTCAGAAGGCTAAGCTCTTGTTCAATATACCATAACGAAACTACGTCTTTGTAGGATATAGTCGTTTCCCTTAAGGACACGAAGATGCAAGGGAAAAAGCTAAAAGAGCTCTATTATATTCCATTTTGGAGTTCACTTGTGAGGAGATTACATTATGTCATAATAGCGATATGAAGTATACGAGGTATTTCTTGGCCAACTCAGTAAGCGTTCAACTCTGACCTGATTTGTCTTGTGGTAAAAAGACCCTCTAAAATCGTGTATCATGTTCAAGTAAAGAACATGACATTAACTTTAAAAAAAATGAAACCGAGAAAAAAGCAACTTTTTTAGACAACCAAGTGAACGGAGAGAACTGTTTGGTACACGGACAAGACAATTCCTGGCTTAAATCGATTGATCGGTTATTGGTTAAAAAACTACTTGATGGTTGTAACCAAACCTTTAACTGAACGTAAAAAAAAAATCATTAACCCTTTCCAGACAAAGGTACCCCAAAAAGGCGTTGCAATCTTTCCGTAAAGTGAGAAACAAATATTCTGTAATTAGCAGACATAAGATTATCACAGAGAATCAAATTGGCTTCCTAATTCATAAAGTAAGACATGTCTAAAATAATTTGTGCTCATCATCTCCAGATGGGCGGAGGGAGGAACCCAAAAAGAATGTATTGCAAAGACACCAATTTTTTTTTGTTAAATCCTTGGCAAAAAGCTAACAGGCTTCCTGGTAGCAATTTTTTTATTGCCTTTTTGCCATTCTGTAGCTATTACTTATATGTTGCTGCCCTTAATCCTAATATTTTTCTTCGTACCCTCGTTAGTCACAAGAGGATTGGCGAGGAATTTAGGTAGTCGTTTAACCTCGGCATAGTAATCGCGATAAATATTATAGGAAGACCATTAATATGCTGAACAACAGACCACACGAAACATTGGCGTTAAAGTTTTATTATGTAGCGTGCGTTTTTTTCTTTTGCTACAATGAAGAAGAATATTCTGAGCCTAGTGATTAGTAGAGCTTGTGATACAAGGTCCCCCAATCTGTAGCTAATGCTGCGCTAAAACAACGTCACTCGAAAAGCACAGACACATACATACACACACTCAGAATAAGACAAACTCCTGACGTGCAAATAAAGACCAAGGGAAAAAGAGAGCCAACCCCACATATATTGAGTTTCTACGTTCCCAATGCGTGACGTCGGGCACAGAAATCACCGGGGACCTCCGTGACTGTCGAGTGAAATGAAAAAAGTTCATCGTGTCGTGCAGGCATTAAGGAAGTCGGCCAACTCTCGACGCAAAGAAATGCCGATGGAATAAGTAAAAACCTCAAGACTAATGTTTACTTGTTTTTCCTTCCTCATAGAGAAAGCTTTGTTTGAAAACTTTTTTTTTCGTGATTTTTCATGTCCGGACACTCAGAATGGTAAAAAAAAGATTGCGATACAGGAGAATACACTAGAATTTGTTTTCTGCTCCATTGATTCATCTTTTTTAAAATTTACATTCATCTTAGTTTCATTTAATTATCAGATGAAAAAAGTTGCTTCAAGAAACATTTTTTGTCCATGCATTGACTTTTGTATTCACAACATTTTTCCAGTTGGTTGTTCATCAATTACTCAATTTTGTTGAAAGTGAAAATAAAAAAAAAAAAAAACAAAGTGCATAATGCTGAATCAGGGAAAAGTGATATCGCCTTTCGAGTTGAACGACTGCTGATTACATATTTACGAACTTGGCAAAATTATTGAAATAAAAATTTCATTAGATGGAGGGAAAGTGATGCGTCATGGAAAATGTCTGTGAAAAGTTGAAAGGCCGACTGTGTGGGTAAGGCTATTTTGCAATGGTTCGTGGATGTAACTATAGAGGCTCCAAAGTGCGCGGTTACCTTTTTAATGAAAGTGCCGTTGAGGGGACCAGGAGATGGACGCGAGTGCGGTGGTCGAGCTTTTTTTTTTCTTGAAGGATGAGGAACGGAGAAAGAGTGGGAGTGCCAGCTGGACATAGGGCGAGAAAATATGAAGGGGACGCTTGATGGACGGCCGGTTAAAAGGGTCTCTTGTAAATCACGAGTCGTTCAACGCCCCATAAAAAACGAGAAGAAACATATATGTATATAAATCTTGTTGAGAAGACGTCGAGAGGAAAGTATGGCCAGTGAGATAAAAAAAAATACTTCTACCAGGTCAGGCGACGACTACGACCAAGGAAGAACTCATGTTCGAGTAGATCCTCTCGACCAAACCATACCGCAAAAAAATCGAATTTTTCTCAAAGCCCTATCCGAGCCCTTTTCATGTTCTCAAAGAAAACCAGTGCTCGATGTAGTCACCCTAATATCGACATTAGGATCATAGCATTTGAACATCTGTTTTTTTTTATTACTCTCATCCGAGAAAAATATAACTTTTTACTTGCTGAAGTATATAAAAAATTGAAGATTAATTTGATAACGTTGGGAAAGACGGATCCATAAATGTGATATGTGGAATAATATTCAAAATTGTATCTTTTTATTACTCGTTATATATTTCTATTTGCAATCTCTTAAAAATAAAAATTATAGACTCAATTTTATGTGATATTTATAATTGTTATGTGAAATTTATAATTGTGATTCCGACACTGATATCTGACTAATTTCGAGCAGATATTTGACTGGTGACTGAAAAAAAATTTTCGAGCTCTATCAACGTTTCAATGTTTTCTCTCTATTTTTCGTAAAAAAAATTTATATATGTATGTACCTTCATATTGAATCCTGTGTTCTGTTTGTAACGATTGCATGTTTGCGAAGAGCGAGTAACAGTGCGTCGGCGACCAGAGATCGCCAGCTCCCGGGTGACCAGACTAAATTTGGGCGTATAATTAGGTCACCTGGATAGTACACAGTACAAAGGTAACTACGACAAATTTGGGAATAATAAGAGTCAGGCTCTTTCATCGTTCGCCCGAGACAGACGCTTCCCGCACGGTTCCAAAATATATATCTCTCTATATTATAAAAATATCTCGCCGCCACTGTAGAGGACAATCTAGCTGGCCGGGGTCAAATGACACATTAGCGCCCAGATTTTTCTGAATCCCCCATGGGTACCCACTTCCAGGGCCTCAATTTTCTAAGTCCCCCATGGGAATTCACTATCAGGGCCTGATTTTTCCAAGTCCCCCATGGGAACCCACTTCCAGGGCCTGATTTTTCCAAGTCCCCCATGGGAACCCAATTTCGGAGCCTGATTTTTCCAAGTCCCCCATGAGAAACCATTTCCAGGACCTGATTTCTCTAATTCCCCCATGGGAATCCACTACCAGGGCCTGATTTTTCTAAGTCCCCCATGGGAATCCACTACTAGGGCCTGATTTTTCCAAGTCCACCATGCGTATCCACTTCCAGAGCCTGATTTTTCCAAGTCCACCATGCGTATCCACTTCCAAAGCCTGATTTTTCCAAGTCCCTCATGGGAACCCAATTTCGGAGCCTGATTTTTCCAAGTCCCCCATGATGGCCCACTTCCGGGATCTGATTTTTCTAATTACCCCGTGGGAACCCAATTCCAGGACCTGATTTTTCTAAGTCTCGTATGAATTTTGTATGTAATTTGTTCTTGCAGATTTTGATTTTTCCTATATACATAGTTACGTGAATAGGATTAGAGTACACTTGACAAGAAAAAAACAAATTAATAAAAAAAAAAAAACGTGCAGTCTCTTGTTTTCATAGCAATGCCTATTTTCTTCCTCTACTTCTGAGATCTCTGAAGAACCCTCATGCATTTGAACGGCAGACCCCCTCTCCCCATTGCCCACGACCCAAACGAATCGAGAGAAGAGTAACAGCCGCGTATATGTATATGTATATTTCCCGACCCTTCGCGAATCCGATTTTCATGAATACGATATCGGAATTCACGAGGTACACAACGGAGATAAGTTTCAGGGCGAAAAACAAATAAAAAGGAAATATATTCAATATCACTCGGGGATTGCTTATCTTCTTCTCTCGTTTCTGCTCATCTCGTGGCGCACTCGAGAAAAAAATAACGAAATTCATATATAACACACGGTCCTTCAGCTTAACAGTGAAACACGCAGAAAATTCCTCTATGTACGTTTAATTAACAACATTAAAACACATATTAATAAATAGGCGAAATATATATTTTTTTATACATCCGCCAAATAGTTTTAGAATTAAAACGTAAATACTAATATCTGCCAATTATATATGCGGCGAAATATTAATTTTTTAAACAATTTTATGATTACAATTAAGCATTTATAATTATTAAAAGATCAAAATCATGAAATAAGTTGGTTGATAAATAAAACATCATTTAAAAAATCGAATATTCCATGTCGCATTAAAATTGATAACAAAATTACTAATAATTGATCTTGAAAAATAAATCTGAACAAAAATTTATTTCCTAAATTGTCATTTGTCATTTTTCAAAGACAATAATGTAAATTCAATTACAAGTGAATAAAAGTTCATGGTATTCATATTTTGCTTGCAGCTAATTGAATTTAATTTAAATTAACAAAAAAAAAATGCATGAAAATTATGGACAATAGTAAATCTTCTGATTTTTCTTACATCAGCTGTTTATAACAACAATTCTCATAAATTAATAAATATTTTCTGTCAATTGACTTTTTGAAAAAAAAAAAACAAAAAATTACATACTAATTGAAGGTACATTAAATCCACCATAAAGAACATTTCTACAGAATTAATTTTGTAAAAGACAGAAATGTAAATTAAATTAAAAAAATGAACAAAAATTCATGGTACTTAAATTAATCATAAGAAAAGCTAAAAATAATGTACAAGAGTAAATGTTCGGATTTTTGTTATAAATTTACATCATACATTGAGCCATTGTAAAATGTATCGGAAAAATACGTAATTTCAAGCCTATCTTAACCAATGAATAAACAATGAAACAGCATTGAATATTACCAGTGGAAACTTTTTTTCTTTTTTTTTTCTTCCTACATAAAGTCCATTGTAATCCTTCGTATATGAAAAAAGTACAAGCATTAAATGCCCGTAACAAAACGAGTGGTCGAAAGTTTTACGGTTTTTTATGGACAGCACTGAGGGTGCGCACGTATATATCAATGCACGTCTATCTTCTTTTCTCTCTCGGTATTACGGACACGTGTCCATATACAAACGTCAACGCGCGGTGATACTGGATGGACGAACGACTCCGCACTCTCATCCCCTTCGTGACGTTTGCATGCGGTTTTCATTTACAATCTTCCTTTTTTTTTCTCCACCTATATTATTCCCAACATATACAATTCCTCTTTCCCCATCATCCACAAAAGTTACGAGAAAAAAAACTGGACAAAAGAACAAAATCACAGAATCCTGCCAAATCTGAACATAATCATATAAAATTATTATTCAGCTCGAGAAATTCTCATATTTTTGTTTTATCACATATATATTCTATATTTTAATGAATTATTTTTTTTATTATTATTCGGAGCAATTTAAAATAATCTTCTGTTATTTGTATATATTAAAAAAAAACAATTTTTATTTAATAATTTTTCCAGTTGTGCTGAGTTAAAAAACAAAAAATCTGAAAATAATTTTTTATTTTTCAATGTAACATTTGTGAAAATGAAATAGTTGACTTACATGCGACAGGATCGACGGAAATCGCAGATATTATTTTTATTTTTTTCTCAGTCCAAGAGCACTCTTGAACGCAAAACACAGAATTTTCCAGCTTTATTAAAAAATTGACAGTCATACACACGACGCGTTTGAATGTCCACTAAATGACAATTAAAAATTCAATGCGTGTATTGGTAAAATTTTCTTGGATAAATTCACGAGGATTATCGTTTCGCGTAACACGTAAAAAGGATAAAATACGCGATTTTTAGAGTGAAATATAAGCCACCCTCTCCGTTAGAGGGTGCGCGGACGACTGAAGCTCTCAGCACGGGGTTGCTTTGGTGGGTGTAGCCCTGTGTGGCTGTGCCAGTGGCGCGCTGTATCCCCACCCCCTTTTTCCCGCCCCCCTCCACCCCCACGTTCAGTCAGGGATGCTGGATACGATCCCAGAGTGCGACAGGGATGTTAAATATATCGGGGAGGCCGGGGCAAATTGAAACACGTTGAAAAATAGCTGTTTTTTAAGTAGTTTTTGTGAATATTTTTTTTATTTTCTTTTCAGGACACTCAGAATGATCAAAAACGTCGAGAAAAGTGGTTTAGAAAAAAAATGTCTGAATGGATGTCGCCGGCATTTAAAAGTCAAACCTACTAATTAATAATATTCAGTAATAATTTTTTTTTTAAATTCAAAAATGTTTTCAAACTTGATTCAACTTTGCAATTTTGATAAAAATTCTGTAGCTACCGTAAATTTTTAGCTATCTAACAAAATAATTGTTGACCACTAAAGCTATGTTAATGAGGATTGTATTTGGGTTAATTGAATTTAATTGAATTGGATGTAATTGAATTTGGAATGAATCGGGAAATTGGGTTCGGTATCTGGCTAGTGATTTGTCGTAAAAGAAAAAAAAGCCAAATATTTTCTTAATCTGTATATGTATAGCGTTAAGTACGGCCGTTTTTTTTTGTTTTGTTATTTTTTAATACAATAGAAGTCCTATAAAAAAATGTCATTTCGAATTTTTTTTTTCAATTCAAGGGACATTAAAAAATAGCAATATTTTAAATAAAAACGTCTAAACATGTTTCTCATTTTTTCTTGGCGTAAATTGAATTACATTCTTACAGTAATTTTCATCTGAAATTTATAAAATCGATGAAGTAAAATGTCAAAAAAAATTATACGAAGTAGAATCTTGCACATTGATTTCTCAAAAAAAATACTTAAATACAAAGAAAAATGACAAAACTCCTTAAAACCTTTAAAAAACACAACAAAGATATTTATTTATTTATTATTTAAAAAACCCATTTCTCCAAAGTTTGTAAAAAAAAAGTAGCAATAAAACTTGACATAAAAAACTCGTCATCTTTCCAGCTTTTCAATGCATTTTTAATCCGATTAAGCTCATCCCGCACCGGGGCAAGATGGAACAATTCGTAGTCTCAATGAATTATTCCTTGTCAAAAATAGCCAGGACAACGTAGAAACCCAAAAGTTCGACACAATATAGTCAACAGCTGGTGGAACAGAATCGCAGCAGTTTTATTGAAATCCATTGACTCAAATTATTAAAAATAAATTAACAAGCTAAAAGTTTTCGAACTGGCCCCGGTCTCCTCTATGTATAGCACACTTTGTGTGTCTGTCTGTGTGTATGTATGTGTGTGTGTGTGTGGGAGGGAGGCGAGAGGGTGAGCCTGGGTCGCGCGACGTCGCAACGCTGTGAGTATGACCGAGAGGGGATTCTAAAACTTTGAGAGAGATCAAGAGAGACAGTGTCAAAGTGTTGGATATGCTCTCGGTCGCTCGAGGACGCGGCGATAGAGAGACAAAGAGAGAAGGAAGAAGGGAAAAAAAACAGCGAAGAAGAATCCGAAGGGTAGAGAGGGTTAAAAAAAAAGTGTGAGGAACCCAAGGTGCGGGTGTGAGACTGAGTGAAGGAGAAGTGGAAAGAGGAGGGTTGGCCGAGGGTGCGAGGAGGTGGGGGGATAGATAAATAAAAAGTGGGAAGCAAAGAGTCATAAGGACAGGGCCACAGAGAGACAAAAATGTTTATATAGTTCGAACGAATTATATCAGCGTGACTTATTGTTTTAATACTTCGAAAAAGGTAATCTGCAATAAGGAAAAAAATAAAGCAGTTCTTTATTTTTTTACTTTAGCGTGTCGATTTTTGTTCAAAATGTCCTAAAATATTCATAAGTTGTATGAGTTCTGTTAATTATTGAAGTAAATCGAGACACAGTTTTTTCAATTTATTTCATAATGTTATATATCGCCAATATTTTTTTTGAAAACCCCCGAACGAAATTTGGTGCTTTTTGGGGGAGAATCAGTTCAATCAGTTCAAATTTTATGATGTTTTGAATCTCCTAAAAAAAGCAATAAAGATTTTTTAAACTTTTTCATACATTTATCAGAGAATTTATTAAAAAATTTTTTTGTACATATTCAATTAACTAATTAACATAGTATCGATATATCTACATAAACTGTAAATAAAATAATAATTGTAAAAGGTAAATTGTTTTTAAAAAAATAACACTTTGGACATCGTAAATTTTTGTTTTATTTTTGTACTTTATGGAATTAATTTGTCGAACTCTTCAAGTTCGTATTTCGCCATGGAATTAATTAATTTATGGACTAATACATAGCTTTTTACAGGCTGACATTTTTTCAATAATGCGAGTACACAGCAAACGACTAATAAAAATATACATTGCAGTAGAATGGCCATGTTGGCTAAATGTAGTCGAAAGTAATTGAAGCTACGAAAAACTGCGAAATTTATGACTACTCTCGAGAGTAAGCCCGCTAGAGCATCAGGCACTGGACTCACTTTTCCGTGAATGAATTGGTTACGAGGACATTTGATTGATTATATATTTTGCTGTTTGAATTATTAATCGAATGACCTCGAGTGGGTCAAACGGGGTCGATATAGATTCGGAGAGATGCGATCCGAGGGCCGATAAAGGGGGATGCTGTGAGCTTGTGTGTGGATCTCTCCCTCTCTTTCTCTCTCTCTAGCCAAAAATCTCCGTCGTCCGATATTCCGAATATAATTCTTCTTATCGACAACTTTGACGTACACACCGCAGGGATGATCGTATATCTTCGAGCCTTCGTATATCGTATACATTCTCTTTGAACGACCGACGTATGTAAGCACTTTTGTACCTCGAAAACCCAAAGAAATCGTGCTAATACAAATCACTATCAAAAGTTCTTCCATGCAATCATTAATTTTTTTATCATATAGAAGAAATTATGTACACATGCCTTTTTTTTTCGAGTTTACTATAGTAATGTGTAAAAAATGTGCCAACATGTGGAAATAATAATTTAAAAAATGATAGTAAATATAAGTAAATAAATTTTTTATTTTTATTTAGTAAATTTTAGTTTTTTCGTTGGCACGTAAAATTTAACTAAAAGTGCCCAAATTGGTATGATTTTTTTTTTAGATAAAAATATGTACTGAGGGTTTTTTTACAAATTCAAACATTGTTGATCTCAAAATTGTGGATTTAATAGAAAAAAAATGGCAATACATTGATTTTCTAGACAATATAGCGGATGAAAGGATTTCTTCAGTAAATTAGTAAAAATCATCTGTTTGGAATTAATTTATCAAAAATTATAATTGTGATTTGTTAAAAGCAATGAACTTTAAAAAAATTGTAACCGTGATTTGTTAAAAGGAATTTATTTGATTTATTTCACAGTCCGCGTTTCCGGCGGTGTCGGTAAAATCGTAAAAGACTATAATTGTAATTAACTGGCGGCGAGAATTTTTTCTTCTTCTTATTCTCAGATGATAAAGGGGATTCGTGTGTGTCTAGTCAAAGACGTCGTGAGGTCGTATCTCTCTTTCTCGGGTTTTTCTTCGAGCGAATCGATGTCATACGCCTGGATGAGCCGAACGAGCTTTTTTTTATTTATTTTATTTTTTTCTTCTTTCCCTCGAGGAACTAGGGAGCCGATAGAAGGGAGAAAAACCTTGCGGAGTCTTCGTTCCTTCACGTTAAATGCCGAAGGGTATGACGAAGTCAACTGGAGGAGGGAAAAGAGCTTTTCTTTTCTTTCTTTCCTTTTTCACTTTGCTACTCGGAATATCTCAACTATTATCATCGGTTCGACGGTGCGCTTGCTGTATTTTATTAGCAAAGCAAATGAGGAGCATTGGCCACTAATAAGGACGCCCATCCTCGTTATTCTTGGATGAATTAATTATCGTCTATTTTTAATCCTGATATTTAAGGGATAATTTAGGGAGAACCAAACAAAAATCAACACACATAACGCAACAACTAGCGATTTAAAAAAAAAAATTAATACATTTATAAGTTATAACTACGAGTGACAATGATACAAATCAATCGTACAAAAAATAAATAAAACATTGACATCAAGATATTAATTACGAATGTACTTCGTCCATACAAGTAGGCCACAAATGCGCGGAGATTCGTTTTTTCAAGAGGCACGTATTTCAACAAGAGCGAAAAGTCATAAAAAAAAGAAATCCACGTCTAATTTCTCGAGTATCCGACACTTAAATTTTTGGTCACCTTTATCAACGAAAAACTTCCTCGCGAATTACTTTCCAAGCTGTTTGATTTTGAGCCTCTCGGTCGTTGGTCGATGAATCTTTTTGCTGACGTTGATAAGGCGGGCGAGGGTTTGTTGCCGTTGATATCGTATAAACTGCCCTTATATGTCGGCTTCTATAGCTACCAGAATCCAGCGACCCTTTATAACGCCATAGCTCTTAGGTACAGTATATCTTAGAATAAACTCGGAAGGGTAACCGAGAGGAAAACAATGAAGGCGCCAGGTTGGCGAGACGCGGCCTGGCGCCAGATAGTGCGGGCTTTCTCTCTACTTTCGCCATCTCATTCCCACAGCAATGTTATTCCAGCGGACGACGACTTTTTTCTGGAGTGGATTCTCGCTCACTGGTCACGATGTCAACGACGATCTCTTTGACTGGGTCAATGAAAGAAGAGACCAGAAAGAAAATTCTGGTCAACGCTTTAGCAACCAATTCTTCGAAAATACAGCTTTCATTGTCGACTTACTTGTTTTCCTCTCGGATATCTACAAAACTGTTTGAATTTTTTTTTAATCTTAGATTTTCATAGAACTTTTTAGAATTTGTCAAATTCTGTAAATTGCTTAAAGTTTTTTAGTACTTCCTAGAATTGATTAAAATTCTAAAATTCTAAAATTCTAAAATTCTAAAATTCTAAAATTCTAAAATTCTAAAATTCTAAAATTCTAAAATTCTAAAATTCTAAAATTCTAAAATTCTAAAATTCTAAAATTCTAAAATTCTAAAATTCTAAAATTCTAAAATTCTAAAATTCTAAAATTCTAAAATTCTAAAATTCTAAAATTCTAAAATTCTAAAATTCTAAAATTCTAAAATTCTAAAATTCTAAAATTCTAAAATTCTAAAATTCTAAAATTCTAAAATTCTAAAATTCTAAAATTCTAAAATTCTAAAATTCTAAAATTCTAAAATTCTAAAATTCTAAAATTCTAAAATTCTAAAATTCTAAAACTCTAAAATTCTAAAATTCTAAAACGGTGACGTTTTCTTTGCCTTTACGATTTAATTCCAAGAGCAATATCGGCGATTCTTTCTGGAGAATATTCTGGTTCACCAGTCACGACGCAAACGACGATGTTTTCGACTGGGTCAGTGGAAGAAGTAGTTAGAAAGAGAATTCTGGGCAAAGCTTTAGCAAGCAACGCTACGAAAATAGAGCTTTTTTGCCCAGAAGCAGAAGTAGCCCTCGGAGCTTTACTCTCACGGCCCTACAAACTCCTATCTTGCTCTTGTGTGCTCCCTCTCTCTCACTCTCTGTTTCGTGTCACTGTCCTCATAGTTTATTCAACGAGCACCATCGTTACTCCGCGGCTTCTTCGCAGCTCGACCTATCTGATGTGTTTCCATCCTACCATGCAAACAACCACGAGAACGGATACTCTAACACCAACCGTCGATCAACAACGTTTCTCAGTCATTCGATCATCATTATTGTCACTATCGGTTCGTCCAAGTTAACGCAATTGTAGGCGATACACACTTCATAGGAAATACGGATAGTCACTATCGATGAGGTACAAAATCAAGTGTCGCGATAAGTAGCGACTGGACGCCAAGTATAAAAAGAAAATTGGTTGGAATGAAAACACAACCTAACAAGTGGATTGTTGACTAAAATTTTTGGTATTCTTCCACCGATTTGTGTTACCGAGGTTTGTTAAGAATGCGTTTCAAGAAATAATACACAACAGCAGCGACGGCTGTGCTCTAAATTTGCGTAAGAAAAGAGTAATCAGGCCCTAATTGCCACCGCTTTCAACAAAAGCAACCAAAAGTTTTGCATATCTTTCAACGAGCATTGGATATCGTGACATTTTAATCGTTCATTGACTTTAATCTAAATACTTTGCAGCCAGGATAGGCAAACACTTTACGACTATCTTGTTTACTTGTCATTAAACGACGAATTATTCATCAACATTGGCCATGCAACGACTACAATATCTCACACATTTGTAGTTTTCATTTTTCTTTTTTTTTTTTTTGCGCTGTTTAAAATTAAATTACATTTTTACATTAACCTTCTTTGTTTTCACTGGTGCTGCGATTATCGAACAAAACCTATGACTAAAATTAACTGTACACTTAACTAAAGTATCACCTGATGGATAGGTGACGAGTGAAGTTAATGTGACACGTGGTTTACATTGCGCGTGCCTAATTCATTCTTTATCAACGATGATTGTATAAAAGAAAGTTTCACCTTCGAACTATGCCTGTCTGCTCTAAGCATCTGTGAAGCGACAAACTGCGATAATTGGAATTACAATTGATATTCTTGATTTCCATCGTACCTTCAGTACCCTCTTTTACACAAGGTTAATATAAATGTATTAATCACTGCTAATTAATTGCGAAATTTCCGTCGTACCAAAAAGATCTTTCGCTGAGTAACTTTGAAAAATTTTCCACATCCCGCTAGCATGTTTCATCGACGAGAAATTGCGATAGTGTTCGCCCTGACGCTCCTCGCGTTAAGTGGAAATGCTGATGATGATAACGTCGATGAAGACGAACTTGTGCCGACCTACAGATCGGGAATCGAAAAAATTCTGCAGGGTCTCGAGGGCGTCGTCTCACCGATCTTCGATGGATCGGGAAGCAAGAATTCAACCGGCGGCTTTGGCGAAATTCTCAATCTCTTCGAGGAGCACGTTCACGCAATTGTTCCAGGCAAGTTTTTTTTTCATAAATACTCTACTCCTTAGAATTTCCAACGAGTAATACAAAATTTAGAAAGCCATAATTCTAATATAGCAAAAATGGTGCCTGGCGTCAGTGTGGCTTATTTTTTCAAAAATAACAGTCATCTCGACTTGTTTGGGCATAAGACACGAGAACTTGTTAAAACTGTAATAATGCAGAGACATAATTGGTTATACATTCCGTGACGAGTTAATATAAAAATATAATCACTTTTATGTTGGGCGTATCGATAACGATGAATGTAACATATTGTGATCGTACATGGACGATTCCTAATTTTCTTGGCGATTTCGCGATTATAGGAACTGTTTGGTGCGGTGGTGGAAATATCGCGAGCAGCGAGGAGGACGTCGGTGTCTTCAATAGTACCGACTCTTGTTGCCGTAACCATGACAATTGTCCGTTCAACATCAGAGCTGGAAACACCAGAGGTGTTCTATATAACAACGGCATTTTTACCAGGTAATTATATCCAAAATCACAAAATCACAAAATCACAAAATCACAAAATCACAAAATCTCAAAAAACTCAAAAAACTCAAAATTACAAAATAGATCTGCTTGCATCTGCGACCACGAGTTCTACGAATGCCTTAAGAACGTGGATACCCTCGTATCAACGAGCATCGGATCAACGTACTTCAACGTCTTGAGACCTCAGTGCTTCGCGAATGAATATCCGATCCACAGCTGCGCCAAATACGGATCGTATGTGACAGTATACATTAAAAAAAAAGAAAAACCTGGCCTAATTGACAATTTTATTTACTGCTCGTTAATCTTCTGTCCATAGGAACAGACTCTTGGAGAAGAAATGTTTGGTTTATAGCCTGGATGCTATGCAGAATAGAACGCTTCAGTGGTTTGACTATCCGGACTACTGATTATCGCGGCTGTTAAAAGTCACTGAGAAAAACGTATAGTTGGCGGTACTACACAGACTTTTCTCTCAAGTGACAAGCTTCGTCAATAAGACATCAATAACTTCGTATAATTTTGTTAACAATAGATCTAAGTACTTATAAAAAAAAAGACACCAAAGAAAGAAAACCATGTACCTCACATGCGTGCGCAAAAAAAGAAAGAGAAACAAAGACAAAAATTCCTCAAAAGAATAATACATTAAAAGTAATTTGCAATATCGAATTTTTTTCTTTGACGAGAACGAGAAAAAAGCTGCAAAGCGCAGTAACGGCCCACCGGACTGCAGCGATATATATCTCTCGTATACAGTACACATATCCAACACTTGTCAAAAGCACGATTAATGTTGAGCTATTCACATAGAGAGATAGAAAAAAAAAAAATAAACGAGCTGCTTGTTCGATGGTGAAACAGGCGCGGATGAAACGGAGTATGCGAATCGACGGAATACGAGCCAGCGGAGGGTAAAAAAAAAAGAGATACAAAACAGAAGGCTGGTAGCCACGCGTCAGTGAAGGCAGGAGGAGAATGTGGGTGGGGGGGCGGAGAGGGTGGTGTGGGGTGCACGAGGTGGCATGGAGGGGAGGTCGAATATTTTTAATTGGAACCTCCGGGCTGGAGAAGTCCTGACGATACGCGTTTGTATTCCAATTTTACGCGGTCGCAGGTGGTCGCGCACGGTGCAAATGCAACTGCAGCGTCAGCAGTAGCGCAGTGTGATGCAATGACGTCGGATCGTCCGTCCGCCGCGACGCGGATTCGACCGGATGTACCAATCAACGCCGTTAAACGCAGACACATACACACACACACACATTTACAAACATTTGCAAATTTCTTTCACATATAATCTCTCAATTATGTCTCATACATATAGTCTCACGTAATCTCAATTGTGTTCCACTAATTTCGTCCAAGACAACACTGTAAAAATTGTGTCTCATAGCCTCATAAGACTGTAAAAATTGTGTCTCATAGTCTCATAACACTGTAAAAATTGTGTCTCATAGTCTCATAACACTGTAAAAATTGTGTCTCATAGTCTCATAACACTGTAAAAATTGTGTCTCATAGTCGTATAACACTGTCAAAATTGTGTCTCACGAATGTATAACTCTGTCACAATTACGTCTCTCAACTGCGTCTCGCAACTATGTCTTAGAACTACGTCTCACAACTATGCGTATGGACACCGCATCAGGTAATTCCCCTGAGATTTTGTGATGATGAGCTCAGGTGACTGAAACATGAAAAAGTGAGAAAGAGATCGGCTTGTCTTCTCCTTGATCTTACTCGGATTATTTTTTGCTTCAAGTCCGACACGCTCTCTACTTGATCCATCAAAGATTCAAGCGCACGGAATATACGATGAGTGCGTAAAAGTCTCGAGATCCTCTTCTTATCCACTACTTACTTTTCTCCAACTCTTCGCGTAATCTTCTCGTATATTTCTTTCAAAATTTATTCTCCAGCACTTTAACGGTCACTGGGATAAAACGGTCTTGCGGAGCTACATTTATCAAGCTGCGAAGTTAAATATTCCTTTTCATTGCACTCTTCTGTATGAAAAACTCGAAGTCATAATTTAAAACGATTTTTGATTTTTTTTTTTTTATAGCCATAATTTCCTAATGTAACTGCCGTGGTTTCTGAAATATTGAAGCTAATGAAGAAAGCGCCACCCGGATATATTTCCGGAAAGACAGATATTGAGAGAACTGTCGGAGACACCTAATTTTATCACTATCCACATTTATCCTGCACTAAATCGTTGAATAATAATACAAACATAAAAGCTTTCAAGGTAAATGGTGAAAGCTTGTCACCTGTCGTTTTCTTGTCAAATTTGGGGCATTATTTATAGACTACAGTATCAATTTGCTGCACAATGTTATCGACTTTTTGTTGCAAATGAATGACAATTCGTTGGAAAACGAATGCAAGTTACATGAAAAGTTTAATACTCAGCGGAGAAAGTTCTGATGGAAAGTCAACGAAAGATGTAATTGTCGTTCAGCTTCCGGAGTTTAAATGTTATACACATCATTGAATTTATAACTGCGCTTCTATGTCTGTTGTTTTCGCGGGTTTAATTTGTATTGAGAAAATAAAATTCTAAAATTCTAAAATTCTAAAATTCTAAAATTCTAAAATTCTAAAATTCTAAAATTCTAAAATTCTAAAATTCTAAAATTCTAAAATTCTAAAATTCTAAAATTCTAAAATTCTAAAATTCTAAAATTCTAAAATTCTAAAATTCTAAAATTCTAAAATTCTAAAATTCTAAAATTCTAAAATTCTAAAATTCTAAAATTCTAAAATTCTAAAATTCTAAAATTCTAAAATTCTAAAATTCTAAAATTCTAAAATTCTAAAATTCTAAAATTCTAAAATTCTAAAATTCTAAAATTCTAAAATTCTAAAATTCTAAAATTCTAAAATTCTAAAATTCTAAAATTCTAAAATTCTAAAATTCTAAAATTCTAAAATTCTAAAATTCTAAAATTCACATGGCTTTTTGAATTGAAAAAAAAAAATTGCGAAATTGCACAGAAGCGCACCGAGTATCGAATATCCTTAACGGTGTTAGACCCTTCACATCACTGTCTCCAGCCAGGACGACGTAAAAGCCGGAAGCTGAGGTAATGCTGAACACGATGAAGGCATCGATGGGCCTGTCGCTGAAGTGGAAAGAGCTACTTTACTAGTAAACAGATCGTGGGTAGTGACTTACCGGAGAGACCTTTAATGGGATAACGTTACTTCGCAACCCTCTACATAGTGACGTTGTAACAGACAGTCTACACTCACCCAATAGGAAATATGTTTGGGTTCCTAAGGCCTGCAGGAAAAAAAAAATTCCATCAGCATATACAGTAATTCTTCACGGCCCTAAAGGTCCGCGCGAATCTGGCACTTTCCATTTTCCGGAAAAATGATTTGATTATGCGAGCCCCTCCCAGCACGTAGCAACTCTCAGCGCGACGGAAGAAGCTATCTCTTGGTGACCGACGTATTGTCCCAAAGCATTCATCCTGCGGTCTCAAAGCTACTTTTTTTTATCCATCATGTATATTTCTTTTTTCGCGACACCCACTTTTATTTTTTGATTATTTTCTTTAAATCTTAACGACAAGTTCTTCGTCTGCTTTTAACGCATTTAGCATTGATCAGATAAAAATACGTTAACTCGAGTTAAGAAAATTCGTTTGCTGCTCGGTGTCCTGAGGGATGAACTAGTCATTTTCCTCCCGTTCGCTTCGACACTCCTGCTACTTTCTGCTGATACTGTGTTACAGGGGCAAATTTTATTTTACCTGTAAAACTATCTCAATTAGATTATAAATTAATTAATGCATCGCGATCACTCAACTAAATTCATGGATATTAAACAAATAAAATATAAATTTATAGAATTTTTGTTGAAATATCATGTCTAGATTTCTTTGAAATGTTTTCTCCAAGAAAATTTACGACAACTCATTTTTCTTTTAGCATAATAAATATTTCATTAATATTTCTCGTTGAAGAAAATGAATGAAACGGAAAGACAAGAAAGTGCGAAAAACCGGAGCCTTTTGTTTCTCACGGTTGGACGGTGGCAGCCTATGACATTTTATTGGACGGAAATAAAAGGGCCACAAGAAGACGGATTCCGACAGAAAGCTTTTGTGACGAGAACGGTCATCGCGAAATAGAACTCGAAACTACCGTGAAGATCTAGGATTTGTCTCTCGCACGTCTTTATTTGCTCCATATCCTCTTTCCACAGTCTATATGTCGTGAGTCTACATATACACAGCTTGTTCCATTTTTCTTCGAAGGGAGCAAAGCCACACGCGCTACAAGCGTTTGTGTGTACAACGGAAATTACCTACGTCGCGTTCACACAGCTCCCTCCATTTCCTGTGTCTACCCTCTCGCTTCACCAGCCTCGTTTTGTATAGATGAAAATTCGTCACTGTACAGTGAAATAGGATGTACGGGGCACGAGGGATGGAGAATCCTATTATAGACACGATAAACGAGTCGTTACGCTTTATCTACGAGAAGTTACATCGATTCTCTGGAGACGATTTACCATTTTCCAACAGCCCTTTTGCGAACGCAATTTTTGCCGGGAGTAAAAAAATACGCGCAGTATCTCGAGGCCATAACGTCGATAATGGAATAACGATACTTTTTCGATATTACGAATTTTCAAGAAAAGCTATTTATATTTTAGTCGCAAGGTTTGAGCATCACATGAACAAAAAAAAAATTATTTTTCTTTTTCCCGATAAATTTATAATTATTTTACATTTATTTTAAATGTGATAAAAAAAAAAGTAATAACGTCGGGAAAATATTTATTTACCTGGTAAGCTTTCCAAGGTATCAGAATAAAAACACAAGCTCAACGTCGTGGTAGCAGTGCCAGAAGATATTAGCCGCGTGTCTTGACTCTTGCACGCTCACGCTAATTGCGTCTCGTGAATAAGTAACGAGAAAAGATTCGGAGTCTGTTAAAACGTGGATAGTCATTGAGGCTCTCATGTGAATACAGTGCCTTTGTCTCTAAAAAAAAAAAATATTGTCCCTCATGTTATACATACATGTGCATTTGGCACACAGTAAATTTGTCTCTGGCATGTTTGTACGCCCGGAAGAAATCGCGCGTGAGCGACGTTTTCACGGAGGAAGTGTGTGCAAGTCGTACGCCAGTACATTACAACCTCGATTATTGTAACAGCGGGGGACTTGGCTCTCGTACTGGAATTTAAAACCTGTAATCAAGCTCTAGTAGTAATATATAAGCAGTAAACATTCTTGGCCTCCGAATCCACTGGATTGGTGGATTCACGCAGCGAATTATACTGGGTCAGTGGATTCACTCAGCGAATTATACAGAATAAGTGGATTCACCTTGCAAATTTTACTAAAAAAGTGGATTCATCCAGCAAATTTCACTGAATAAATGGATTCACCCAGCGAATTTTAGTGAATAAGCGGATTCCTCTAGCTTTCGTTACTTGTACGGAACAGCAAGTAAGGTTTATTAAGGACTTGTACAGTATAAGTGTACCTACCAAGATAATTTTTATTTTTCTTCTTTTCCTTTTTTAACAAGAACTTTCAATTTTTAAGTGTCTGAGGATATTCCAAATTGTACCATGGCAACTCTATTGAATAATTGTTTATCCAATATTTTTTTAAAACCCTTTGCCAAATACAAATAATAATCTCATTAAATTGCTTCCTGCGACCAAAACGACGAGCATCCCTGAAAATTCATTTAAATCCCCACAAAAAATTCTCTGCTGTAAAAATGGAGTGATCTGTTAATTCGCAGTAAATGCCAGTACAGTCTAAAGCTTACATTCTCCCACAATAAATCACCTGTTCGTCCTTGCTTTTCTTCTTTAATATAAAAACGAAACAAAAACACCAAAATTGTATAAAAGTACCACAACTGAGCCATCGATCTTTCTTCATGTTATTAAATGACTCTTCCATTGTTCCAATACGGTGTTCAATTGTATTTATTTATGATAACGCTTCTTCGCTGTACCCGATATGTGCTGGTGTATTAGTCGTGGAATCCCAAAATACTCGAGAAAACCGAGGTTCTACTGTATGAGAAAACACCGCGACGTCGTTGAGCAGAAAGGAATCGTAATAAAAATAGAGGATAAAAACAAAGAGTTTCGTGAAGGATGGATGGTAAGTGAGTATCTCTGTGCTAGGCGAGGAAAAATAGAAAACCTGCTCGAAGAGATGCGGTGGAAAAGAAAAGATAGGAAATGAGAAAGAGGGACAACGTGAGCCTCGAGGGAGAAAAGCGACAACACTCTATGTGAGGCTCGAAGAGACAAGCGAAAATATGAAAACCAGAAGGGACAGCAGACAAAAAGCAAAACAAAAAAAAAAAGAAAAATAGAAGAACGTAGATGCGAAATAAGAGCGTGAGGAAACGAGACGAGAGGTGAGTTTTTTGCCGAGGAACGATAACGAGGTGACAGAGTATAGGAAAAGTAGGAAGAAAGCTTGAAAAGTGGGAAGGAGTAAAAAAAATAAATTCATAAGAGGTCAGCAGGGTTGTTAATTTACGAGAAGCTCGCTCGGATATCAGAGATCAGAGGCTGTGTCACGCGCGGATAATTAGTCCATGCTATGACGTCGATACGAGGAGAAAGAGAGAGAGAGAGAGAGATGGGGTTAAAGCTTACTGAAGCTAAAGTAACGAGAGTAACGAAACGACGGAGAAAGAGAGAGAGAGAGAGAGACCTCGGGTAACAAGGATGAAAATAAATTGGCCAGCCTATCAACGGGCTCTTAATTAGTTCGTTGCCGCGGGTAAGCACGATCGGGATATTAATTTTTGATTTTACGCCAAGTAAAGTTTGGCGCGACGATGCTGTCACAACTTTGGCCATCTTTCTTTGACGTCAGGGATATCAGCGAGGAAAATTAGCAGTCTGATGTCAATGTAGCTGATAACGTAAAAATTATCAACTTTCGAATTAGCAACAATTTTAATTAAATAAATTAAATAAATTAAATAAATTAAATAAATTAAATAAATTAAATAAATTAAATAAATTAAATAAATTAAATAAATTAAATAAATTAAATAAATTAAATAAATTAAATAAATTAAATAAATTAAATAAATTAAATAAATTAAATAAATTCGCTTTTCGGTATAAAAACTTGGATACACACAAAAGCATAGTGCAATTTAGAAAGCAAACCTCAGAAAATTCGGAGCACAAAAAATTTGCTGCCCTTAAGTATAGTCCAGGGGGCAAAAACATCTTCGTGGTAAAAGGAAATTCCTGCTTGACATGTGTGTAAGTGTGTGTGTGTGTGTTTCCAGACCTTCCTCTTTTCTTTCTACAGGGATTTTCCCTTCTGTTCACTATAGCAGCGTCAGCAGTGTGCCTCTCGCCTATAGCACACCTACTGGTTCCTCTTTCACTCCTCGTTTTTTTTTTTCTTTTTTTTTTATTCCTCGTCTCTTTCTCTTCGCAAACTCTGGAGTCCAGGCTTGGTGTGTGCACCCCCTCATACCTATAAGGCGCACGGAAGCTCGCGGAAAAGGGTGAACGGATTAAATTTATATAAAAAAAAAAAAAAAAAGAAAAAACTTCTTAAACCAAGAACCATGGCTTTTACCACGTAGCGTAGTCGTCGTTATCTCACGTTGAAAAGTTATTCCAGCCGGTTTTTAAGGTGCGAAAATCCCGACGATAATCGTTATAACACTGGTCTTCGGGGGCGGAGAAGGAGGTAATGCTCTCGCGAGACACCGGTTTTTAAGAGCATAACCACAAACACTCGTGGCGTGTTGTCATGCTTTTTCCTCCCTCCTCTCGCTTAGCATATATGCATAATACGCATACTTTGCGGCTTTACACGACAATATACAAATTCACAATTTCTTGTATATATATCTTTGGATGTAAATACACATTTTGAACGTACAATCATAAGTACGAAAAAAAAGAGGCTTACAAGGACTTTGTATAATGTGTGAAAAAAAAAAAATAAAAAAATTGTGGGGATAACATTTTTAGCTGATATTTTATATCTGTGATTTTATATCTCATTCAGGAATATATACTAAATTTTAATGGTCACACGTCTAAATGTCATCGGTAAATATTATTATTGTAAAAAAATAACACGTTCGATAATAACGTGTTAAACAATAAAATTGTTTGCCGGCTCTGGAATTGTCAATAGGAAACTGAACCAAAATGATATAGCCAATATGAAACTCGCACATGGCCTTCTTTATTTACACAAAATACACACTATGAGCGATGTAAAAATCAGTCGCAGCTTGACGACAGTTAAATCACAGACAAATTATGTGATCCCAAATCTGCCGGCCCTCCTTCTCTCCCAACAGTCGATTGGTCCTCGATGATACAATTTTAATGTCTCAATTCCTTAATTAACATTCCTATGTTACGTCGAATCGTTATCGGTACAGTTCCTTCAATTTAATGCGAAGGATCTTGCCCGAAGGGTTTCTTGGGATCGCGTCGACGAACTTCACACCACCTGCAACAAATTGATTTGTTTTCATAACCAGTGAATACGACGAAATATTAGCTTTCAAATCATATTGGACATATTTACTACTATCAAACACATTCAATAATTCTTTTAAATTTAAAAATCAATAATTTGTCCATTACAAAGAAAAAAAAAAATACTCAAAAAGACTGGATTAAATATTAACTTACCCTTAAGTTCTTTGTACTCGGAAACTTTGCCTTTGAGAAAATTTTGTATGTCCTTTTCCGTTGGATTCGTGCCTTTTTTACGCAATACAAATGCCTTGGGTACCTCGCCGGATCTCTCATCGGGAATACCAACGACAGCAGCTTCATCGACATCCGGATGTGTTCTGAGTATCGCTTCGAGTTCAGCCGGTGGTACCTGAAATCCCTTAACCTTGACGAGTTCCTTCAGTCTGTCGGTGATGAAGAAATCGTAATTCTCGTCAAAGTAGGCAATGTCACCGGTTTTCAACCAACCGTCCTGGATTGCGTCCCTCGTGGCCTCCTCATTATGATTGTAGGCCCTCATAGTGTTAGGTCCTCTCAACCAAAGTTCACCGGTCTCACCAGACGTCGCGACATCTTGACCAGTCAACGGATCAACCAATCGCGCCTCACTGTTTGCTATCGGATGACCAATCGACGAATACTTGCTGTTCGATGACTCGAGGAATGATACACCCGAGCTTTCGGTCATTCCGTAACCCTGGAGGAATCGCAAATCTTCGGATGACCTTCCAAACTTATCGTAGACTCTGTCGACGTCGGTTTGCGCCAGTGGCGCTGCACCGCTGAAAATTGCACGCACGGCCTCAAAGTGCTTTGGCTTTACGTGCGGCGATGCCGCCAGAAAAAGTACTATCGGCGGAACACAAAACATTTGGGTGCACTGAAATGATAAATGACATTTATTGGAAGATATTAATTAGAGAAAATGTTATTTCAGAAATTTACTAGAGATTGCTTTTTTTTTTTTGAAATGCGAAATTACGATGAAACTAGATCCGTTTGATCGATTTGCCTCAAATTTTCACTGAATTCTCGTTTCATTGTGGTCGAATTGTGAACCAAACTTCGACCCGGTATTTCATAATTTGCGCGAGTTAATTCACGAAAGACACTTAAAAAAAAAAATAAAAATAAATATGTTGTAAATTTGGAACTGTTCAGCCGATTCGCGTTAAATTCCAACCCAAAACTTGTCTTGGGACAATCCAAATGTGTAAAAAAATTAATTGAGATTTGATAGAAATTCACATTTTCATCATTAAAAAAAAAAAATTATAATCCATCTGTTCTAATTTTATTTCGTCTATTTCTCTTACCTGATATTTTTCGAGAACTCCGAGAAAGTTTTCAGGCGTGAATCTCGGCAAAGTAACGAGTTTCGAGCCTAAACATAATTTCGGTAGCATCAAAACGTTCATACCGTAAATATGGAAAAACGGCAAAAATGCTGGAATTACATCATTGGTACAATCTGAAATGAAGAATATAAACATGAATTATCATCTCGTTGTATGATTTGCCAAGACACCGCTCATATCCGCCTCTGAAATCTCGTGCAGATTCACACTCAAAGTATCAAACAATCTTATCGTAATCTATTATTGCCATCGTGTGCTAAACTTGAACGCGGAATCCAACGAGCGACTGTGCCGATGATTCTGATGACGCGACGTGAACGATGAGTGGTGTGAACCGGTTAATTTGGACTTTGATTGTCTGTGATGAGAAGCTTTATATACAAACACTTCGTAACACAATCAAAGTTCGTTTCGACTTGTCACTTTTGTCTCGTCAATTTTATCTTCGTTATTATGACTATATTGACGTAGTCACTGGTACAAAAAAAAATTGAGATACCGCGTGGTATTACGATGGCAAATATTGATTGTCGCAAGGTTGTTTCGTACAGGGCATTCCATGTCAATTCGATCTGGCTAAAATCCTCGTTTTACTGAATTTTTTTTCTTACGAATATGTCACAAAGTCACTCAAAAAATAACCAAAAAATGTTTCCAGATTAAAAAAAAAAACAAAAAAAGAATACCGAATTTTCTGAAATGTTCAAAAATCGGAAAATATTCACAAAAAATATTCTCAAATAACAATTTAAAATTTTGCAAAATACAAGGAGAAGTGTCTCATTCGTATATTCTGATTAAAAATAGATTTCGATTGATTTTTGCGAGTTTTACTTTCAAACGTTCTCTCGTCCAGTGTGTTGTGCACCATTATGATGTCAGACACGAGATTTCTGTGCGTAAGTTCGACTCCCTTGGGAAGGCCAGTAGTGCCGCTCGAGTAAGGTAACGCTGCGAGTTCATCCGGACTTTGTTTCCTCGAAGGTAAATGGGGCAAACTTTTGCCTCGTGTAATAAGATCCTTAAAAAAAAAAGAGAAGACGTCATTGAATCTAGCCAATCAAGTGGATTTAAATCAAATTTTCATGATTTCAATTTGTTCGTTAATATACATACCTGGAACGGTATTGTTCCTTCTGGAACTTCGGCGACCCCATCTTGAACAATTATCTTGGGTGCATTTGGCGGCAAACAACTGTTCGCAGCTGCCAAAACTGTGGGAGAAATTTCTGTGGATGTGATTACTGCCTTTGCACTCGCGTCCACCAGTTGCTTCGTTATTTCATCTGGAAAAAAGAAAAGAAATACTTTTTTTTTTGTGCTCAATTAATTTGTTATTCTTTTATCTCTTTTATTCCTAATTTTTTAAAAATTATGTTTCTGAACAAAAATGATTTAGTTACATTTTGTTAATTTAAACAAAAACAAAAAAATGGTTTAAAATTTATTGTAAAATATTCTTTTTGCTTCATTATTTAATCTGAAAAAACAAAAAAATTCTAGTAGCACAATAAATATAAAATAAAAATTATTGAACTTTTCTTTATTTTTTTTGAATGATTGCGTTATATTTTATTAATTTAAAAAAATGTCAAAAATTATTTAAAAAATAAGTTTAATAACTATTTTTCACAACAAATTCGCGAATGATATTTCTTTGACTCGAATGACGAAAAACGTGTGCTTTGTGTTTTTGGGCATTTGGTTTGCAAAAAAAAATAAAATAAAATAAAACAAACAAAAACAAATGAATGAGATAACGGTGATAAGTTAAGCGCAGTGATTGAGGCCGTTGCCGGTCGAAGGTCGAAAAGACGAGCCCGCGATTTTTTTATTGCCTACACGCAGCACGTGTGTCCGTGAAAGCTGTCGACGTACATGAATTTCTGCATATTCAAATGCGATATAACTCGCCCGTCAATAATCCGTTGAGGCTGACCGACCAATACGAAAATCTAATTTATGCATCTGGAATAAATATAGACAAATATAGACATTTCGGCTAAAACTTGTTTCTCTTTCACTTTTTACAAATTTTTAATTGCATCATTAAGCCGCTATTTTTTTTAGCAAAGTGTGCTTAAAAAAGTAGACATAACTTCGCTACATTTCACAGTCAGTAGAATGTTGTCATTTTTTTCCGATAATGTTTCTTTGAACTAATTGATGATTTGGCAAAAATTTAATAAGACAAGAAAATATATTTAAAAAAAAAGTCAACAAATAGCAATAAGCAAGTAAAATTACTTTTTTTTTTTAACAAATTCGATATTGGAATTAATTTTCAAAAAAATTATGATTTCAAAATAATTTAAAAAAAAAGTGAATAAAATTTCTTTTTAACAAATTCGAGATTGGATTTAATTTACAAAAATTCTATTATTGAAAATAATTTCAAAAAAAGTGAATGAAAAATATTTGTTTAAGTTACCAAATTGTTGATTACATAAATCTTGTCAGGTGGATTCTACAAAAATATAATATATAATAAAGAAAAAATATGAATATTCAGAAAACCTCAAAAAATGGATATACTACTTTTTCATCAAAGATATGAAAAAAAGGCTGCAAAGTAGAATTTTTTTTGTAGACTTTTACTTTTCATTCTTTTTTTTTAAATATAAATTTAATGTTTGGCAGCTATTTTTGATAAACCACAAAATCTCATTAATAATGCCTCTGTCGTATTGCACATAATAGTGGCTTTTCATCGCAGCAGTGGGTTCGAATTTTTTGAACTAATTGATGTCAATTACTATTTGTATGTATCAGCAGAAGAGCGTCAGTACACAATGCAATTGAGGCTGCTTGAAAGTAACGCTGTTTCGTTTGATCGCTCAGCGAAATGTGCGTCTCAATGTTCCATGATTCACTCCGAGAGACAGTCACAACAGTTGCACAAACGCTACACGATTTGCGGGAGAGTAGTAGCGTCCTTCGCGCCGCGCTTATATTATCAGCTTAATTTTTTATCGACCAGTCAACGCACTAGACGTACATATTTGCTTCGTATTTTATTAATGGCTGGAGCCAACCTCCGCGGCCTCATTTAATGTGCACTTTGTACTTTCACCGAGCAGTCAAAAGCAATTCGCAAAATTCTTTTCTTTCACTAAAATCATATTCTACTTGGACAGAATTTTGCGTTAAAAATTTCCCGCTCAAAGTAAACACAATTTTTTTTTTTAGAAGGATGTTTTTTTTTACCATTTTTCGAGCAAAAAAAAATTATTAAATTAACAGAAATTATTTAACAGAATTGCCAATCTTTTTACTAATTAAAAAGAAATTATTAAAAATATTGCCCACGATTATTATTATTATTTTTTAATATATTATTTTGACAGTGTAAATATAATTAAAAAGTGTTTCTACAATTTTTATAATTCGTATTTGAAGATTTTTTTAAACATAATTGGTACAGAAAAAAATCAACCGCAGATAAATTTATTTGTAAACAATTATACAATTCAAAATGCCAAAAAATAAATGCTATTTAATTCTTTGTAAAGTATACCAATAAAAAAATCGAAAAAAAAAATGTATACACGATTTTGGCATTCTAAACAACATTTACAAAAATGTATTTAGACTTTTTTTTATTGAACAACGTTTTATTTAATAAAATACATTACCAACTGTGTAGAATGGATTGACAGTTGTGACGACAACTCCAGCTTCCAAACAGCCCAATAAAGCTAAAGCGCTTTCCGGAAGATTTGGCAAGATAACAGCTATGACATCACCGTCACGAAGACCCAAATTTCTCAAGCTTCTCGCGACGTAATTCGAGTAATCTCTCAGCTGCGCGTATGTGTAATTTCTCCCCGTGATTCCGCATTCCTGTTCAGCGTAACAAAAGCCGAATTATTATTTTGATTTAACGAGGCAATCGCAATTTTTTTTTTTAGGAAGGAAGAAGATTAAAAAAAAATCGTGACCCGTAACACATCGTGTCCGGGGTGGCGCTAAATCGCTTCGTTCAAATTCCAAAGTTCGATGAGCAAAGGAAAAAAAAAAAAAAAAAGAATCGCCAACGATAAATTTGACTCGTACTCGAAACTCTACGAGGGGAATTTATGTACAGAGAGTGATAAAAATACGATTATATTTTATCCACTATTCCGATATAGCGTATCAGAAAAAATAAGCATGCGCGAATAATTGTTTACTTTTTTTTTGCGAAAAAAAATATGATAGCGATATTTATGGAGGCGCGGGCGTGCGTCACGATAAAAGGATATTTAAGTGATACTAAGATGAGAATTCTTCTACAGATTTGTGGCAGAGTAAATAATTTTTATTATCTCATTACCGGACCTATTTTTGTACTAAAAATAAAACTTCTGTCAACCCCAATTATATTTTTATATGGTCAAAATAATTTAAAAAAAAAAAACAGCGACAAAAATTTCGATATTTGTTGTGTTTTGAACGTATATTTAAGAAATAAATAAACCAATGTGTGGAAATAATTTGTCAACAAATTATTTGTAATTTTGTTTAAAAACTACATTTTACAGTTTTTTAAATGAAACATTCAAAAAGAAAAAAAAATTCATAATTATAAACGCATACTTAAAATTAATTTTCAACCCTAAAATACCACATTTTAAGGGTCTTGAGTTTTGTTTAAACAAAAAAGTTAATACATGAACATTTATAATTATTTTCTTTTAAACAATTTTTTAAAAACTTTTTGTCATTTGGTTAATGTTCTTATTATTTAAAAAATATATTCTGCAATACGTAAAATATGTTTTATTATTATTTCGTTTAAATTCAACAGAGGTAGTTCAATAAATATACCATGTAGATTTAAAATTCTCATTTAGAAAGTTGAATTGCTGATGTGATATATTTTTTTATGAATATTTAAAAAAAAAACGTCTTGGAGATATTTTCAGAATAAATTTTTATAATCTTAGATAGCTTTGAATTTTCCTTTCTAAATTGTTAATTTACGTACCAGTGCAATGTTATTCTGCAAATGGTTCAAATTCGAGTACACATATTCGGGCACTGTTTGGGACGGAATATCAGCATCGGCGTATGGCGATCTAAAGATCCTCTCGCCATTGTTTCCCTCTAAAATTTTGCATTTAGCTGCTGTTGCTTGCGAGGCGTTTCTAACTGCTCTTGCATTCAGAAGTTTCGTGCCAGTCTCCAAAGCTAGCGCCAGCCGTTGTGTACCACGTGCTAAGCTCACCATTATCTTTCACTAATTGTTAGATCACTTTTTTTGTCTTGCACAACTTTATTCTGTAAAATTCTCCTGAAATACAAAAAAAAAAATATTCATCAGTATTCATAAAATAATAAAATTTATTTAGCCTTTATGGCTAATTTAGTGAAAAAAAATTTTTGAATTGTGTTCTTTAGAAATTTTTCGAAGTTTTTTGAAGTTTTTAGACACTTCTAGAATTTTTTTTAGAAGTTTTTAGAAATTTTTTAGAAATTTTTAGAAAGTTTTAGAAATTCCTAGAAATTTTTTGAAGTTCTCATTTAAAAAAAAAAAATTGATATTGTCATAATAGCTCGTTCGATCGATCTTTGCCAAATTTATATTACCAGTCAAACGTTTCAAAATGTAGCTCCATTTGTAAAAAATATTTTTCAAAAGCCACAAACACTTTAGGTCCGTTTTAATTTTTTTTTAACGTTTCTATAATAGCGGAATTAAAGAAACCGAAACCGTTGTCTGAATTAAATCACGATTTCAATTTCTAACCAAAAGTGTCAACTTATAAATTCTGAACTTATAAACATATCTCGATCATTATCGTAGAAATAAATTATATTCTCATTCAGGTGTAAAGATAAAAAAAAAAAATGTTTGCATTAATTATATATAAAAATGTAGTATTTAGAAATGACATTATCATTTATGAATAATCATTGATAGTGATATTGTTCCAAGTCGATTTTCAGTTATTCAACATATTTACGTAATGAATATGCTGTCACTGATAACATATAAACGATTGGATAAGAGTTTTGGAAATTACTCCTCCCCCCTACCCCCTCCTGTAAATTCTCTCCCTCAAGCATATTAGATAAGGTATCCAGTTGGATGCACCGGCTCAAAGTACGAACGAGCCTCTGACGCGACAATTTTCTTATCTGGTAGCGAACTTTTTTTACGGAGTCTCGTCAAAGTCTAATCAATACTAGCTTTTACTACTGAAAGCCGTCTGACAAAAATACTCTGCTCACGATTAATGATAAAAATCCATTGTTTTTAAATCGATCGATTTTTTCTTATGATATATTAATAATCATTTGGATCACCAATTATATTGTAAACGCAATATTCTTATGCAATAACATTTTATGATATAAACTTCATATTTTTAATTATACTTTTACTGCGTTTGTTGTTTGTTCGCTTTTCATTTTTTTTATTCCATTTTTTTATTTGTTTCACGGGAAAGACTTTTTTACAAAAACATTAATAATAAATCAGCATAAGCAGAAGAATAAAATATATCAAACGAAAAATAAGAAAATAATCTTCATTAGCGAAAACAATATTATATTCATATTTTCATATTTCAGAACTCTTTCAGTATCTATAAAGTTTTTTACGTCTTTGGTCTGGGGAGCAAAAGAAAAGAACAAAAATCATGCAATTTGCAGCCATTCTACTTTGCATCGATTTTTATTATTTTTTTTTTTAAATGGCAACAAATATATTTCTAAAATATTACAACATCTTATTTTACAAATTTACAACTCTATTTTTCGTTTTTAAATACTCATCTTAGACATTTTTCTTTTAACAGACACAAAAAGTGTCTTAAATATTATAAAAAATGCTTTAACGCAATTTAAAAACACAGCAATGACTGAAAACGCTACTGAAATATGCATCTCCGCATTGTTGCAGAATGTAATTAAGCGCGCGAGGCGAATATTTGATCTTTCTCTCGGCTATTGGCTGTGTCGTAGAGAGTCCAAAGGTCTGCTTAAACGTGAGAAAACGCGCATGCGCACGCGCACGAGACTGCGCGCTGTCGACGTACGATTCGCGCGCATCGCCCTCCGTACATATGTATATATATATACATACACGCTATTTCGCTTGGCGATGCGACGCTGACACATGTTTTCGTTCTCTTTGCCGTCGGCTCCTTCCTCTCGCGTGCATTTCACGAAGCAGAGAAGCCCCACAGGGATACACGGAAGAGCCGCCGCGGTTCTCAATATATGCTACATTATTTCTGTCTTTCTCGCTCTTTAATCCCGAAGCAAAAAAAAAAAAAAAGAAAAGACTCCCGCGACTGATGCAAAAATGCGCCTGACCAAAAGACCTTGAGTACGAGGCCTGTGTGTGTTACAAACCAGTCGATGAACTCTCCGTACTCTAACGAAGCAAATGTTATATCTGTGCTTGAATCAAGTTTGCCCGCGTTGCTGAAGACCGGCTTTCACCCGCAGCGTGTGTTCGTCCGGTCACGGCAACTGCATGCTTTACTTTTATTTCTTATTTGCAGAATATTCCGTGCATTCACGAGAGACACTTTTGTATTCTTCTCACTTTCGAATACACTCGAACTTTGGTAGTTTCAATTTTGCCGCAAATATTATAGCCGCAAAATGTCATTGCCGTAATATTTTCATTTATGAGAATTCGTGATTCGTTTCACGAAGACTTGTATTTTCTTGTAAAGAGAGTTTATTGAAGTATAATTATTTGAATATAAAAAAAAAACTTGTTAATTGATTAAGAATTAATGGTTTACTATTTTATTTGTAGATTCATGGCATGCTTCACATTTCTCGAATACTCGGATTTTGTTTTTTTTTTTTCTTGTTTATTTTGTGCAAATTAATTTACAAATAATTTTAATTGATGAGAATTCAAGATTTTAAAAAATAAAATGTTCATTGTTTTTTAATACAAAAATTATTTTCAGTGATTAATTTGATATAAAAAATTATTCTTCTTATTTCTCGAATATTCGCACTCTCTATTTTCAATTTTGTGTAGTTGACCCCAAAAAAAGCTTTTGCTAAAAAAATTTGAATCATAATAATAATGTAAAAAAAAAAGGAATATTAATAAATTAATTTAAGATAAAAAGCTTGATCAATTATCAGAAAACTTAGAGTTTTGGTTGATTCAACATATTATTAAGCTCTTATTTGAGGCAGTATTACTTTTATCAACTTTCAAGGTTTTTCACTTCATTTAAAAATGACAAAAAATGTATAAAAACATAATGTATATTTGTACTTTAATAAAAAAAATGTTTCATTAAATTTCGACCTTAACTCCACAGATTCTGACACACGCATCTATATATATATAACTCAATTTCCGGTATCTTATGAATATAAATAAAATGAATAATTTATTTATTAGTCGGCTGATTTTCCGTATATATTATACACTTTTTCCTCCGCTTTACATGCTTCTGATTTTTTTCATCTTTATTATGAGAATGTAAGATAATTTATGGATAACTCAATTTTTTTTCCCATTATATTTCAATAAAATTATTTCACAATTTTATATGAAATTATTGACAATGTTTGTGTTTGACAATATAAACAACAAACATATTTGGATATTTTGCTGTTAAGATTTAAACTTTGTTCACCAGCTTGAAACGACAAAATTAAATTACAAAAATAGTCAATGTTACATCCGGGAAAACCAGCATGGAGCTGGTTTTCCCGGATGTTTCAGTATTTAATGGAACACGTTTTCCCGGACGTAACAGTCGTAAAAAATACAAAATCTTTATCATGTATTTTTCTTATTGTTTTAATTTCTAAGACATAAACAGTTAAAAATAAATAAATAAATAAATAAATGTTGAAATAAAAAAAAGTGCGCTGAAAGTACTAGTGCTAAAATTTGATCAATTATTGATAATATCTGAAATATACAATTAAACTAAGATTTTGCTCAAATACTACTTTTAATTATTCGCAATGTACTCCAAACAAGAATACCATGATTATTTTTTTCTTTTTTTGCTAAAAAAGACAATTGATTTATTATATTTTTTACCTGCTTATCTTATGAAAAAAAATTCATTAACATTTTTTTTTAAATCCATCTATTAAAAAAAAAAAATTAAATGCCACACAATTCATCCTACGGTAAAACTGACTAAACCACTTGTTCGTAAACTCACCTTCTGTGCAACACACAATCGCGTAGTGTCGATGTGGCTGAGTAGATTGGTCAGTGTTGGAGAAAAAAAGTGAAATAAAAATTTAAAAAAATAAAAATAAAATGGAGTACAATAGCGCGTCTCCAGGAGAGGCATAAAACGATCGAAAGTTTTGTGTATTACCGCGAGTCGATCGCGACCTGGTAAAGTTTGCCCGGCGAACTAACGGATTCTCTGGGAAACGAGCCGACTTGAAGCTCAGAGATAGAGGAACCAGAAGTTCCCCACCACCGAAACAACCACCACGACGATGAGAGAGGCACGGCACAACTAACCGCCTGTGGAGGGGCGAGGGGGACACAAACCACAACCGACGACTATACCACGGTGGTTTCTCGCCACAACGATTATGCGATAGACATATATGCGTATATATATATATATGCGTGCGTGTATAAAATTATATATATACATCGTAAAACTGGTGAGCCTCTGATGAACGAGTGAATAAAAGCTGGCTGGGTTGGAATATGGTGGGAGGTTCTGAGGGAGGCCTCTTCGAACATATAATGTACATATGGGTCATTTCATGATAATTCACACGTGATATGAAACCCGATCATCTTTAATTTTATTAATTGTTTTTTTTTTTACATTGTTTTATTGAAATGATGATTTTTTTTGCGATTTTTATTGAATTTTTATTTTGGGTTTTGATTTATAAAAAAAAATAAACAATAAAAAAAATTTGAACTTTGATTTTTAAAATCATGAATTCGGAGTTAATTAATAAGATTGTAATAATTACTAAGATTGATGAATGTCATGTTGAGTATGTATGGGGCATTCCATCTGGTTTCGACGTGGGTTTGGACCTTGAACCATCCGATTGGGTTCGCAATTTTTTACATGATTGACATAACTCTAAACAGCACTAATTTTAAAAAAAAAAAAAAAAAAAAAAAAAAAACGAACATTTTTTATTATCCACGATTTTTTCAAATAAATTATCGAACGACACTTTTTGAAAATCTGTAAAATCATTTTTTGAGAAATAAAAAATTGGTCCACCTATCCCATCTATTTCTTTCGGCCTTTTTTTTTCGACAACAAAACAAAATGGAAAAAATAGTAATTTTACGATGGCTAGCAGTTAGAACATTTTTGTATGCAACACATGATTTTTCAAATATTTTTTTTTAGATTTTTCCCAATAATTTTTTATTAATGGTCATTGGACGTTCGTTATAAAATTCATTTTCTTACAATCTTTACTTTTTGAAAAGAAAAAATTAAGAAATTTAAGCTCAAAAGCTCAAAAATATTGATACAGGATTTTTGTGAATTTCCAAATTCCTTCTAACAATATGTTGGTTTTAAACAATCATAAGTATATAGAGTTGGGTCAGTGGGACAAAAAACCGTGGATGTAATCCTCGAGAGGTCGAGGGACAGACTCATCAGGTCGAAACGGTATGAAATGCCCGATATACACGAGAATCAGCTGCCCACAAGGTTGATCTCTTCCGTCCGTCAGAAACTATAACCGGACACACCGGTCAACGCTCTCCATTCTCGAATACACAAGTATATATATCCCTCTCCAATATACTGAGTTTAAGGCACCCTCGTGGATTGCACTTTGATCCAATGCGCGGGTGGGTCGAAAATCAACAATTTCATTTCAACACTTTTTTCGATCATTACTTAACGAACAAAGTTGCAAAGTAGAGCTTTGCACATTGCTTCGTCATTAATTTCAATTTTTCGTGAAGCCACCTCTACGAGGAAACTTATTTATCAATTTTGACTTACTCGTCGAGGAAGCATTGTGAAAAATCGATTAACGATTAAAAATCAAATAATTAATTAATGAACCAATGGAAAAAAATACTATGAAAGAGGAATTTAAATTATTCAAACAAATCATTTTTTTTTTTTTTTTTTGTAAAAGTAAATAAGTTGGTAGAAGCTTCTTCTATTGAGAAGCAAAAATAGAAAAATAATTTTTCTCACAGATGTAGCTTTGTGTAAAATGTAAAAAATTTTATAATTTTATCCAATTTTGTATGAGGAAGAAATGTGCAAAATTCTACTTTGCAACTATTTTTTTTTTAGTTTATTCTCCAAGTTAATTAACGACTGCCTAATTATTATAAATGAATAGCAAACTTAATGTCGATTATTATACAGTATTCGATAGATTATAGTATAGTACATTATAGTAGTATAGTTATAGTATTCGATATATTATACAGTATTCGAAGACTGGTATACATATCGATTTTATCATACCATCAATATATAATCACGAGCAAATTGGTCAACAAGGAAAAACGTGACCCCTTCGCGATAATCACAAGCACTTATATTGCATCAACCAGACAGTATATTAGTCTTGATTCTGAAAATAAAACGTAGCAGCTTTCACCTCTTTTAAAATCACATCAATATTTAATTTGACGCACAAAAGAATTTATGCAATTTTGTTAAATTTATAAAAAAAAAAAAAGTGCCCTTCGTTGAATATTAATTTTTTTGTTGGCCATCAAGTTAGAAATTACAAGTACATACACCAGTATTTCTGCATTTCTTTTTCTTCGACAAATGCAACTTTTTTGTCATTTTAATAAGCAACACTATTTTTTAAATTTAAAAACCAATTGTTGATTTACTGCGCAGTGTGAGACGTCATTAATAACTCAAGAGTTTCTGGAAGCAACGCGCTCTGCATTAATGAATACCAGCGAATGGTTTCCAACGAATGCATGAGCTACATTGGAGGAGTTCTCTCCGTGTAGGTGTAGTGTACTATATACCACCGCTTTTTGATTAGCATATAATCTCAAATGCGGTTGTATAACCTTTGTGGAGTAACTAACTCATTGCTGCAAACGCGTCAACCTTGATCATATTCAATGTCAACCGAGGACATTTTTGCTTCCTCATAGTGGAAGGCTTCTGTGAAAACATTTTTTTTTTTTTTTTTCAAGATTTTAATGTCAACATAATTAAAATAGTCTAAAACGTCGAGAAATGCATTTTTTAGACGGCGTCCGGATGTATGTGTGCGTTCGTGTCCGTATCTGTGTCTGTGATGGTCACACGCACATCCATCCAGAAATTTTTTTCTAAACCACTTTTCTCGATGTTTTTTCTGAGCTTCAAAAAATGCTCGCAAAAACAAAGCTTCCTCTACGAGGAAGCAAAATTATTTGAATAAAATAATTTAAAGAAATTGAAATTAATTTAAAAAAAAATTCTGATACTTCATTATCCTCCTCATCATTTTATAAATAAACGAAAAAAAAATTAAATCATATTATTTAAACTAATTAAAATGAATTACAAGAAAACTATTTTTTTATCATGTTTGTTTTTTTTTCTAACCATCCAACTTGCAACTCTCTACGAGCGCAGATAAATTGGTACACTGGTAGAGGACCTCGGTTTGATAATTAGTCATCCTTGAAAACGTTCGTGTCGTGCCTAGACATATGGCAAACATTACCGTAATCGCGGTAAATGGCCACGGCGATATATGGACTTCGCGGTCGTGGTTCACGTATTCGCCTAGCGGAGCAGTTTGCTTTTACCAAATAAACCCGACATCGAGACTGGACCATTGGCTCTCACTTGTGTGAACTAATTTACCGATAAAATAGTATGTAATTACCGGATGCTCATTTTTCGGTTTGGGTAATATCAAGGAAACCATCAGCTACAGGCTATTCCTCTAAATAGCATATACACCAAATGTCAATAATGTACAAAAAATAAAAATAAAAAATCTTAATTACATTACGATCGACGATGACTTCCTAATTCGTATCCAAAATCCATCAAATTGCTGGCCAACGCAAAACTATAAGAAGTTTTTATGTAATCATCACATTTCATCTGAGTGACGTACAACCAACACAATAAACATCACGACATTTTTTTTTTAAATACTAAACTCACGTAAAATCTCACTCAAAACGAACTCAAATACTTTGCAGACAAAAAAATAGCATTAAAAACTGCAGTTGGAATTTTACGTGAGTTTAAATTTAAAAAAAAAAAAAAATGACGTTTTATTACTACTAAGATCAACTGACAATGAATGAATTGAAACTTTTTTTGAATGAAAAATACAGAAGAAAAATATTCATCATAGTTATGTATTTTTTTTATTGCATTGATTCATTAATTAATTATTCGATTTTAAATGGTTAATGGAAATTAATGAGGCGGCAATGTGCAAAATTCTACCGTGCAACTTTTTTTTTTAGTAAAATTTATCTGGTTAATAAAATTGTTAATTGATACTTAAATCTGGCTAGCTATGAGAAAAACCCAATGACATGCAAAAAGTCGCTGAATTGAAAGAGAATGACTCGTACTTGTAATCATCTAAGACAGAGCAGAGTCGAAGGGTAAAGAAGATATTGCAGAAATCTTGGCCAATCCGGAGTCGACATCTGTCGGGAACATTTGCAGTATTGCCACGAAAACTTTAACTGATAAGGAAGAGATGATTGATGTACCTTCAGTGGAATAGAAATTCTGAGATGATAATCATGAGTAATCAAGTAATCAAATCCTAATCCAGAGGTCAAACAAGATCGGGGTGTTAATTTACTAACGCTATTGATTGTTGTATAGATTAGGGAATGAAACGTCAAAACGGTTCATTCTGGATAAAGAACTCAATGATTGATAAATTAATTCTAGAATAAGTATTCAAAATAGCATCCATAGATGAATTTCTCCGGTTGTTTAACGAAATTGGACTGTGCTACACAGCCATTGTCCAGTGTATACACATTGAAAGCCCCGCGAGCGTTTCAATCGTATCGTCTGTTTTAGCAAACAAAACGCTCCTGTTTGCGACGCCACACTGCCACTTGGTGCTTTAATTAGATTCTGATTGGCAATTTCCTCGTGGGATTACGATACTGAGACTCGATTGTTCGCATTCGATTCGAAAGCCTCTCTCGTTTCAGAGTCGACGTTTATGAAAAGTCTTGTTGGGTATCAGAGTCAATTCAAGGTTTTTCTTTTTCCTGCAGTAACATCGAATTTTTCAATTTCCATTCAAACCATCAGATGGTCATTATGAGTTTGAGGATAGTTGCTATTCTGAGTCTGCTGGAAGTTTGCAAGACTTATACACCGGCTGGTAAGTAAAACGTAATCCTAATGGAAAAACAATATTTTTATTTTCAACGTCAAAGACATCCCTAAGATTCTAATCTATATTTTCGTTGTTCATTACTTTTGTTTTTCTATTTTTTTTTTTTAATGCCCATCGCAAGTGATTGACCCTGAAAATTCTTGTCATATTTCAGCAAATCCACCAATGCTAACTCACGCGTCGATGGACGTGGGTAACATAATATCCATCGTCATTCCCGAGAGCCCGGATGAGAATATAAACGTTGAGCAATTGACAGGCGAATTTAAGCAGCAGCTTGAACGTATAAAAAAGCAGAGCCGAGCTAGCAAGGTTGAACACGGTTTGGTAACGTTGAAGAGGGTACTGCCGGAAATGTCGCGTGAAGAAAAGCGCAAAACTCTGCCACTTATTCGTCGTGTACTTCACGGTAGACGAGTGACAAATTCAGGATCATTGAGAAACTGGACTAGGGAGGCGTCGCGTGTCGAGCAAACGAGGGAGGGTGGACAGTCAGTGAGAAGTCGTTCTGCCGTTAATCCTGAAGAGAGAAGAATTTATCGTGAATACGAAGATCCTGTCAATCGTGAAGCAGTTACAACGCGTATTGATCAGTTGAGCACGGAAAAAGACGACTATGCTCGTTTCAACGAGAGAACTTATGTGAATCGTCGCGAGGAAGCCACTCGCGAAGATTCGTTACGACGGAATGATCAAAATCGTCCGGAGGAATTGATCCACCATGAGGAATCAGGTCATCGTGAAGAACGCATTAATTATCCTGAAGAGGATGCCTCGACATCGACGAAGATTGCACGATTTGGAATTTCGCAAGATTGGAACAATCAGAATTGGGAAGATCAATCGCGGGGCAACGTTGCTATCAATCCGGAAAGATCGACGACAGTTGACTGCAGCTCCAAGTCAGATCGTGCTGTACGTCAGAAAGAGCCGGGCAACGAAATACTTCAGAATGACAAGTATGATAAGCTTGCAAGACTTCCAGAGTTACGTGTTAATTTACCGGAAGAACCAAACGCTGATTACACCAAAGTAGATCAACAGATGACATCCAGATATGCTTTTGCTAGAAAAGAAGGTGATGACAATGGAAAACGTAACTCGAAATACTCTCGCACCGTTGAATTAACGGATTTACCGGGTTTTGGTCATTTTCCTAGAGAGTATGACGTCAATGGTGGGTTGAATCCGGATTGCGATAAGAGAAACGTATCTGGACAGTCCTCGAAGGATCATGATGGAAACAGTGACGTGGCTTTTGATAAACGGAATCAGGAGATCATAAATATTGAAAGAGACAATCACAAAGCTTCACATATGATTATTCAGGATCCTCGAGAACCGATCGAACGTCTAAATGCGTCTGGGTTTGAAAATATCGTTAGCGAAAGCGTTGACGATTTTGCTATCAAGAAAAAGAGGGGTCAGAGCTACTCTGAAGATTTTCGAAGTCTGCCTTCGATAAAATCAGGTTCAGGTAATCGTATGGAAAATTGGAACATACCAATCTACGAAGGACGTCACACCAACAATTCTTCGGATCATATCAAGGTACTTCCAAGTGTCTACGAAATGTTTGGCGAAAAGGACACTAATCCAGGTTTGGCTTTTATTCCGTCGGACCAAGGAGGACTTCGGAGAAATTTCGATAACGACCCTAAAATGGCAGCTTCACAGTTTGTAAATTATGGCAACAATAATCGAATTCCGAGAGTCCAAAGATCCATAAACGGAACATACATAAGAAATGAAAATCCGGAGATTCCGATGATAAATGTAACTGAGAGAAGTATAATGATTCATGGAAATAGGATAAATGAGAGTATTTTTGAGCGGCTGAAACGTCTCTTCAAGTCTCCGTCATTGCCAAAGGTTTTCTACAACAGTATTATAGTTCTCTACGACAATGAAACTAATGGTCACGACGAAAGAAACGGCGAAGCATTCACCGAAGCGGGAAAATCACAGTCCACAATTTTCCCGTCGATGTTGGAGCCAACATCTTCAACAAGTCACGAGATTCCGGTGATTGTGAAGTTAACGACAGATTCACCTGAAATTTGGACGACTGAAGATCACGTTAACAAATCTCATACAACTGATTAATACTTACGTGTCACATTAGTAAAATTATTATATTTATCTAGATTCAGGATGCACATATCTGATTATTACTTTATTATTAAATTCTACTACGCAAATGATTGTTGAAGCTTTTTTTTGTAACGTTGGACGTTAGTTACAGATGTACAATAAAACAGGTTATATTCCAGCTGCCATGAATATCTACCAATCGATTGGCTCATCCTCAATAGTTACTGTAATCATAATCATAATATCCAAACCAATCGTCGTCAAATAATTCCAAACTTACACACAAAAGAGCCGAAATTCTCTTAAACTACTAATGTTGAAAGATCAAATGACATTGATTTCATTTGGGAGGCAATAAGATTCAGTAACAAATAGAAAGAAAAAAAAACGTATCAACTATATTTTAGAATAAATTATATTTATTAGGATTCCGTAGACTCGTCGGTTTCCTCATCTTCATCGTTTTCGTGTTCTTCCTCCTCTTCCTGCTCCTCGTCAGAGTGATGTTCTTCTTCGGTTTCCTGACCCTCATTCTGATGTTCTTCCACAATCTTCTTATCCCCAGTCTGATGCTCTTCAGCAACCTCCTGAATCTCTTCAGTCTGATCTTCTTCCTTAATTTCCTGTGTCTTTTCACTTTGGTCTTCGTCTGTCTGGTCCGAGTCCTTCGTTACATCTCCATTGAATTCTGATGTGGCAACGTTATGGCTACGTCTATTAACATTTACATTCCAAGTGTTACCTCTTCCATCATTATAAGAGACGCTATACGGTCCTTTGCTTATTGTATCCGGAAGTGATGCTAAGATATCGGGCATTGAAGGGATTGGTCGAATTGATGGAACTGGAGGGATTGCAGGGATTGGAGGCATTTGAGGTATCACAGGTATTCGAGGTGGTGTTATTCTCAGAGCATTTGGCAAAGTTAAAGGTGGTATTGTTGGCACTAATCCCATCGGTGGTGGAATGAAAGGAAATCCAGTCATCGCCGGAAACAATGGTCTTCGTACTACATTGTAACGACTTCGATTTCGTCCACGCTGACGACCACGGTTATATCGCTTTCCTTTTGCACGATAGCCAGTACCTGAATTTTTGAACCGCGCATTTAGTCGGATTATTACGAAAACAAATATCAATACGAAGACGTTTGAAGTACTCACCCGGCCGTACAGCTTTCATCCACTGTTTGTTAATGTGTTTTTGAAGCAAATTGTGAAACGCAATTGGATCAATTGGTGCTTCTATCACACCCAAATGATCTTCAGGTATCGCTACCTCAGTCCCAAGCTCATCCATTAATTCATCTGGCATCATTCTAACATCATACCCGTCGCCTTCTAAAATTCGTATATAATGCTAGCATTATTTGCATCTAAATGAAACATCTATCAGCCACGAAATAAAATATGAGAACCATGATAAAAATTGTCAGATGCAGATTAGCTGTGTTGTTAATATGAACTTACCAACTGATATTACCTGGTGATAAAAGCGACTGAAGGAGATTTAGGAAATGATATTCTCACCTCGCCCAAGATCATCATAATCTTCGTAATCCATGGATTCCTCGGGATAACCAATATTTTTTGGTACGTTCAGGCGAAATGATTGAGCTCTGACTTCCGACTGCTTTTCTGTTGTAACACAATCTTCCTTCTTATTATTCCTCTTTTTCTTCTTCTTCATCGTCTTCCTCTTCTTTTTTTTCTTACCAGACGATTTCTTTGTAGTATTTTCGGGTACATTATTCGGAAGCATTCTCCGCGCTAATACCGATTCTTGATTTATTTCCGTGTTTGTTTTCAACGCCGAAGTATCATTATCGGTATCCATGAGTGTTAAACTTTCGGATGAAAGATTTTCTAGATTCTCCAAGTTGCTGTCCTGTAATTTATGCTGTGAAGAATATTTCGGTCCAATATGTGGTCTACCAGGTCGCGGTCGCCATGGATGCAACGATGTTTGTGGATACGGCATTTGGTGACTCGGGGCATGGGGTCGATCATACTGATTCCCAAAGTGTAGCCCATGACGGTTTTGATCCCTCCCTGAGCAGTATACAAATGGTAATCGGTAAAAAAAAGAACTAAAAAAAAATCGGTTCATCATCAATTAAATTAATTACGTACCTCGGTACACAACGTGCCAAATAGCATCTAAGATTTCCGCGCTAACGGTTGTGATGATCCATGCAACATGATTGAATCCTTGTATTAGCTCGTTTTTCATATCGTGAAGAACGAAAGTAAAATTATAAGCATCAGTGGCGATATTAAAAGTGCCATCAATAATTAAGCTCATCTCTCTGCCAAACTCATCGAACTGCTTCTCAACTTCCTCAACAATTACATCCCGGGTATTCTTAAATTCGATCGTATTATTTTTTCCGATCTCATTTATCCGTTCATGTAGTCCATGAACTTCGCGAATAAGATCCTCGAGTAATTGTGAATTACACAAAGCATCGTAAGGTTTATCGGCGGGTCTTCCAGTGACTGGTGGTAATGAAGACGCGGTGGGCGCCAATATCGATGGATCTGCTTTGGCGCATGGACACGAACAAATACATTGACATTGCGGCTGTCTATGTTGCAGGAATCTCATGTAATTCGTGCTTCTTTTCGGCAGTAAATCAGTCTTTGTGGTTGGACAAGTGCAATCGCAGGGACATGAACATGCGCATATTTCCGTAAATTTGTCGCTGCATCCAATCGGCAAACCTGGACCATCCGGACCACGTGGAAATTGCGTACCAGTCGATGGTTTATTAATTTTATCGTCTGACGGTGTTGGTGTTGGCTCATTAAATACAGGTGGTACTGACGTTGGTAATGGGTAATACATCGTTGGTGGAAATACTGTTGTCGCTGGATATGGATAAGGATTATCGGTAGTGGGATATACAGGGTAAGGAACGAAAACAGTTGTTGAAGGATAATGCATCGGCGGATATTCCGTTGTCCATGGTGGAGTTGTTGAATGGTCGCCTGGCCTCGAGTGACCATTCTCTGGTGGATAGTCTGGTATCGGTTGACCGTTGGTCGGCATACTTGACGGGTAACCTGGTATCGGTTGGCCGTTGGTCGGCATACTTGACGGGTAACCTGGTATCGGTTGGCCGTTGGTCGGCATACTTGGCGGGTAACCTGATATCGGTTGGCCGTTGGTCGGCATACTTGGTGGATAACCTGGCATCATTTGACCATTTCCCGGTGGATAGTGCGAAGGCAATTGACTGGGATATGTCGCTGTCGACGAGTTTTCTAATGCCGGTCTAGCGCAATCAGCCGATATCAGTGGGACTTTCATATCCCTCAACTGGGTCTTCATCTCGAAGAGATCGTTCTTTATATCATTCTGAACATTTTCAAAATGTGTATCCAATCGATTGACGCCCTCGTTAACACTTTTAATTCTATGCGACAAATCACCGAAATCAAAACCAAACTTCTGCAAAATATATCCCAAATTAGTAACATAATTAAAAATTTCCATGAGATTCGAGCCAATTTTTGTGAGTTTATCGTCAATCGCGACAACAGTATGATGAACGACGGTGACGTTGTGAATAATTGCGAGCATCGCTTCGTCCATTAAGTCAATACGTTGAGTGAAATTTTGCGTTGTCTTCCAGATATCTCTGATTTGACGGACAGCGTTTACAACCTCCTTAACCACAGGTCCTATTCTCTCGAACATCCCGTCAGTTAATTGACTGTTACTAGATATTGTGGTGGTGATCTCAGTTAACTTATCTAATATCTGTTTATCTTTACGTGGAAATAGTCTGCTTATATTTTTTCTCATTTCATAAATATCGACACCCATCTGAATGACAACATTGCCAAGTAATTTTATTTCCTCGTTTATTTTCCCTGTCCCGGTATACATCACGGACTTCAAATCACCAAACTGTGAATTCATGGTGTTAAGCGTAATGCCGAAACTTGATAAATCGTCGGCACGTTTTTGCGCGTCATCTACAACGTACGTTACGTTCTTTAAAATCATTTTGACTTTCTGGTACAAACGTTTGTGATCTTTACGGGCATCCGTTATATTTTGCCATATAACATGGCTCAATGTCTTGATCATTAACGTCTCACTTTTAATGACACGTATGTCACCCATTACACTGAAAAAATTTCTATTCATATCCTTGACGTCCAATTCCATCCAGGTTATGTTGTTCGCCAATGTTGGAAGAAAATTCTTCATCTCTCTCATGTCACGACGTATGATCTTCAATATTTGTTGCTTCCCGCGCTTTTCCGTACCGGCTCTGCGCGATGACCAATTATCAATCTCAGTTACAGGGGAGTTGTCACTCAGTACTGATACTTCATCCGCTAAATTTAATTTTACACATGGTTAGTCTCGTACTCTGTTCTTCAAATATGAACTTCACTGTGACGGTCCAAAATTAATAAATAAGCTTCCTCATTGGCTTTGTGAAAAATCGAAATTAATGAAGGAGCAATGTATAAAATTCTGCTTTGCAAATTTTTTTTAATTTGTTTTTTATTAAATTTATTAAATTATTTATTACATTTTATTTAAAATATTTTTTAATAAAAATTTGTGTAAACATAGTTCAAAGTATGCTTAACAACATGTCCTTTCTCCAATTCTTGAATAAAAAAAATTAAATGAGAAAAAATATTTATTAAAATATCAACAAGTTTTCCAGACCCATCACAGTGATGTTCCACCTTCAGTTTTCAACGATAATTACCGATATCATCGCCACCGTCATCAAAATAATCAACGTCGCCTTCGGTTTCATTCTTGAAAGAATTTTCCCGAAGACCCGAAGAACTAAAAGAGATAAAAATACCGAGGCACAGTAACAAAATCCATCGCGACATTTTTTCAAGCTATCCCAAATAGATGAAAGAATTCAGATTAAAATCATGAGTTCGAGAATTGAATGTTCGTACACTTTGGGAAATCGAGCCTCACAGGGCGTACAACACGCGAGATAGCAACGACGATCCAAGAAGAAATGGAATCTTTTGGCAACATTCCAAAAGCATTTCAGCCGCATTCACGATAAAACCGATTGCGTCGGCGTTCGAGCAGAGAATTGAAAAATCGCGTTTGTCGTCCGGTTAACGAATTCGAATGACATTTCAATTCGCATCGTAGAACAAGCGTTTGAAGCATCGACAGTTCGTTTTAGGATTTCACATCACATACGAATTTTCACATTCTTCGAGTTAAGCAAATCGATTTTGCTCTCTGTTTGTAACTATTTTTTTTTCTAATTCAAAAACATGTTTAAATCTCTAATTTAATTTTGCAATTTTCGAAAAAATGTCTTTACGTCCTCTATAGCTACCGCAAATTCTTAGTTATCAAGCTACACATTTTTTTTTACAAATAAAACTATGTTAAATGATGATCGGTATTGAATTGTTCAGAAAAAAATTCATAAAAATAATTCTTCCAATAATACATATATTTGTAGACGTAAATATATTTTGCCAAAAAAAATATCAAGAACCTTCGCAAATACTATTAAATCGGTTAATAAAAAAATGTGCTATGAACGTCGAAAATTTGATTTTCGCTCATTGCCCTCGTTAATATATGATTTACAATCGCATACACAATGACATATTTAATAATAACACAATAGTGCCGAGGTGTTGCCAACACAACGAACAATGGTCAATTGATCGGTCGACGATCCATGAAATCGTTTGTTAAATATTCATTTCTCTTTGTTTTTGCGCTCGCCGACAAGCTACAATGTCGAACGTATATTCGCGCTCTTGTAGATTTGGTGCAAATCGAGAGTAGACAGAGCGACGCGCCACGCAATCGCTCGGACGGCCGTCGTGCGTACACGCGAGTCTAGCGTGTTGCGTCGACGCGGCGCGTTGCTCTGTTTTCCATTCGTGCGACAACCCTCGTGCTTCTTCGTATGAAAACGCGAGCGCCCGACGCCGATGCAGCAAAGCTTATTGATCGGTGCGCGCGCAATTTGTGTGTAGCGGTTTTTAAGGCAGAAGCTTGGCAGGTGGCCTCTCACCCACGTCCTTTGCCGCACTAAGCTTCATGTTCATCGCGAAACCTATACAGTCATTGGCCTGCTAACCAATTATTGGCGTCTCTCTGCGGTCAAAATCCCGTTGAGGAATGTAACCGATAAATGTGACCGGTATTTTTACTGTCCGTGGAATCTTACCGATCGCAAAAATGACCGATACCGGTAAAGTCGAGCTGGTTTATTCTCGGTAATTTTGACAGTAAATTTGCCAATACATTCGGTTATCGGTAAGATTAATGTTACTTCTGTATATAAAAAAAAACTGCATCGGCAATTTCAACGGTAAACTTATTGAACAAAACGAAATATTACCAATCATATTCACGGTGAGTTGGCTAAAAATAAATTATTACCGGTCATATTTACGGTAAATATACAAAAAAAAAGTGTGTTGCTGATAATTTCGATGATAAATGTACAAAAAAAAATTATCGGTAACTTTTACGCTAAGTGTACTAAAATAAATCGTTAGTGATCATTCTAACAATAAATTTTGTAAAGTGTGTTATCGGTAAAATTATCGGTATCAGAAAATCGGCAAATTACCGATCTTCGAACTTTTTAAAATTCATCGTCAGATGCCGATAATTTTACAGCCGTAATCATGGGTTTTAATCATTTTTCCAATTACATTCACAAAAAAAATGACAAAATAAATTACTGTAATTTTACCGCCGACAAATTTCACATTACCGGTCACATATCTCTAATCCGTTAAAACAAAAATGGACTCTCGTGTATGCCAATCACCAAACGTCTCCTAAAATTTAGCCGGCCAATCACTGCATCACGAGTCTTATCATCTCGATGCTACGAACACGCGAAGCCCCCCGAAAGAAGCAAGGTGCGCAAGCTCCACCGCAAGCCGCGATATTTCCCGAGTCCATTGCCACGCTTCGGCCATAAGTGCATCCGCAGTGGCAGTGCAGTGAGTGCGGAGACTCTTGGAGCTCTTGATATCAACGTGGGTGTCGATATTCTTCCGCTTTCTTAAAAAAAAAAAAAAAAAAAAAAAATAAGAAAAGAACTTACTGATTTTTGTTGCTTATTATAACAAAAGCTTTAAAATCTATTACTCAATAATGTCGACGATCTGTTATCACGTCCTATCACAGATTAATCGTAGTGACTAGAGTTTTACATGTGGACTTTTGATTTTTTTTTCCCCGCACTTTTTTAATTGTAGAATTAATCCTTCTCTCAGATTTTCAATCATCTAAGTAGCATCAAAATTACGTGTGACAAAAATCGGCGGAGAAAAACAGAGCTTAGCAGTGACAAAGTTGAATTCTTTTTTTACACCTTTTTTTTAGCTATTTAATTAATGATAGTTGTGAGTAATGGTTGTTCTGTAAATTTTGATTTGCTTTTGCGCTAGTTTGCACCGGCCCACTGTGCCAAATCGATGAAAGGATATCGAGCGCACGCAAGTGTTCATTCGTGAAACTATGTATACAGAGATTTAGGCCATTGTACCGGCTCGCGACTGAAAACTATGTAGACAAATAATGTGCAAATACGTGTGTCTCAGACTCTGATCTGAAGTGATAATTAGGTTGCTTTATTTAATTTTTTTTAAACGATGTCACTTTGTTTTCTCCTAAAAGTATCCAATTTTCGTTTGTTCGATAATTTGAAATAAACTATAAATTGGAAATTTTTAAAGAATTCATCGAGATAATATATTGTCTGACACTAAATTAGAAATTTGACATTTTGTTTAATTTTTCTAAGTAACGAAATGCATTTCTACGCATTTTCAGAGTTGCATATCAATATTAGTTTTTTATTCGTCTAATATTTATTGTTTTAAATGTTTTTTTTTTTAATTTAATATATTTTTCAAAAATTGGTACATCAGAATGATCGTTGATTCTGTGTAAATAATAATCATGTCATATCGAAATTCCTGTAAACCTGAATAAGCTTAAGTTAATTTATTTAAATTTTATTTTGCATCCTTAATTAATTTTATTTAATTAAAAAAAAAATACTAAATGTGTAACGGTGGTACAAGAAGTTTTGTCGCTTTCAGGAAATTCTCATCGACAACCGAGTGAAAGAAATATAAAGTCGTAAAGATGATGTGGAAGCGTCCAAAATCGTGATCCAATCGCTTCGTGACATCAGATGTCCAACGTTATTCACCGAAAAATGAAATTGAAGCATTGCAACGGCAGTTGTCGTCGTGGTCGCGTGACGAAATCTCGCGGGCTTTAGCTAGACCGGAAGCTGCGAAACTTTCACCTTGGAGCTGTGCCATATTATTATTATTTTTCTTCTTTAAAGTAATTTCGAGAGAGGGAGAGAGAGAGAGAGAGAGAGAGAGAGAAACGAAGCGTAATTGCAGAGTTGGTGGGTCGGAAAAGCAAAAGTACGAAGGTAACTAGCACCCTGCGGACGATTCTGTAAATCATTACGCAAGTGCTTCGCGCGAGAAGCCCTTAATACTATCGAGAACACTTTACAAGACCGGCTTGCCTCGCTTAATCTCTTTCCGCTCTTTTGCCGAAGCTTCGAAGATACACTTTGCGGGAAAAAATGAAAATGATTTTTGCCTCCTCATAGAAAAATGTTTTTATGAAAACATTTTTTTTCACGAATTTATGTCAGAGTATTCATACATTTTTTTTTTTCAGAGAAAAAATGGTTTTTATTTTATTTTTAATTATTATACGGACTTTTCATTTTTTAAAAACGCGGTTTTCATGGAGACATTATTTTTTTTGTAGATTTCACGTCCAGGTATTTTTTTCCGTTTTTTTTTAAGACTAAAATAGTAGAAGTTTTTTTTTTTAACCAGTTTCTTAAAAATCAAGGATGCAAGATAGAAATTCGCACATACTTTCCTTATTTATTTCCATTACCACTTTCGACGAAAGATTAAAGTATTAAGCTCAATTACTTACATAGAGATGGCTTTGTGGAAGGATTTTGTGACTCCGACGCTGATTCGTTGAAGAAAATCTCGCTAAAATCCCACAAATTCTCAACGAATTCTTATTCAGTGTCGAGCCAACAACGCAGAACATTCCGCTGTACTACCAGCATTTTTATGAGATACATAAAATGCGGACAAACGAGTGTGCTACCGAGTTTAACATTTATCTTTTCGATTTCACTCATAAACATTGAAAACAATACAATTATTATCAAATTTTGTTATTATATAATTTAAACATTTTTTTGTTGTTGTAAAGTTCGATCTTTAAAAGTTAAACTTTTATATTTGAACTTTGAACTTTGAACTTTTATATTTGAACTTTGAACTTTGAACTTTTATATTTGAACTTTGAACTTTGAACTTCAAACTTTCAACTTTGAACTCTGAGCTTTAAAATTAGAACGTTGAAATTTTATCTTTTAAAATTTTAACTTTAAAATAAAAAATTTGAATTTTGATCTTTAAAACTTTGAACTTTAGAATTTGTACTTTGAGCTTTGAGCTTTGAACTTTAAAATATGAACTCTAAACTACAAAATTTGAACTTAACATTTCTTCTAATCGTAATTCTTGGATGTTTCGGAAAATGTTGATCACATTGGCATGAGCATTTTTTTTTTTAAGTTTCAACAGAGCAAATATTTATCTATGAGGAAGCAACATAATCTAAACGGAAGCTACGCCTTTTAATAGACATAAACTGCAAGCGGAGGAAAAAACAAAGTATAAACTGCGTAGTGATAAAAAGGTCAAAAGTTCAAATCAATGATTTCATTCTACACAGACCTTGTACCGAAGAAGTTGAATACATATGATTGCGATGCAACAATTATGCCTATATACAGTGCTTCCACACCAACGTCAATTAATGCCGTTGCACCTTCGTTTTCCATGCCTGCCCCACATACGAAGAGGATTGCATTCATTATAATTCACAACTGCCCTCGTGTACGGATCGTCGTTCTCGAATTCACCAACATCCGCAATTTTTATAACTCGAAGGGGAGAGAAGAAGACAGTGTGTACTCTGTCATGAAACACGTACGCAATTAAAAGGATTGAGAGAAACAACCAAGTTGGCAAAAATGGAGCCGGATTACGTTATAGCTGGTGAGCCGATAAACCATATTTAATTATTTTAAATCCCCGGCCCTCCTTTCGCCGTCCTCCGCCATCCATCTAATCAAGAAATCATTTTATAACCGTTTTTAATAATCATTTTATATTATATTTTATAACCGTTATTAGTCAGTTGCATAAACAAGTGCATCAATTAGCGTAGAAAAAAAAGAATGTGTATTGTCCTCGGCAATATTGTTTTTAATAACTATTTGGAGAAAAAGGGCGAACTCTCGATTTGCAGGTTCGACCGAGCGGTGAGTCCTTATTTAACAGTTAGCACAAAAAAAAAAAAATAAATAAATCAAACAATCAGTACTTAATTGAACGTAAGCAAAAAGTCTTAAGGCGGCGTCTCCATCTATTTCAGACAAAAAAGCTTGGTAAAAAAATCTCATCTATCGATTTTTCGTAAAGGATGTTCTGAACACGTGAAAACAAAAATTCACATCGATTATTTTTTCCACGAACAAAAAATGTTTAATTAAATAAAATAATTTTTTGCAGTGAAAAAATTTAAAAAAAAAAAAATCTCTTTTTTGCCTGAAATCAAAGGAGAAACCCCTTAATTAGAAATATAGATTAGAGGTAGATCCTTAGGAAACAGATTTGGGCCCCAATTTATTAAAAAAAAAAGAAAAATAGTACTTCAATATAACATGTTATCCTAAATGAATTGAAAAATATTATAATCAGAGCTGTTTTACTCAATTTTTAAATTTGTTTCCATCATTTTTTTTTTTAAGTTTTGTACAACAAATTAAAAATATGCTCCTAAAAAAGTTAATTAACAAATAACACGAAAATCGAAGTAATATATTTATTTTTGTTTCAATACATTTTTCATAAATTTTCTCAGTAATACTAAAAAAAAATAAGCAAATAGATTAAATTTGAAAGTAACGAGTAGTTACAACTCTGATTATAATTTGCAATAATATTATTTATCAATTGATTAGTTTTTAAAAAATATATATATTTTAGTTGTGTTAAAAAAAAAAAAATGGAGAATCCTTCCCGAAGTTGAAATAATGTCGATAGTCTTAAATGAAAGAGTATCGACTACGACGATTCGTGTCTATCCACATTGTTCGATATTATTTTTTTTTTTACAGCGGCAATTATACTAGCGGTTGCCAACGTCTGTAACGCCGAGTGCCAGAGTGAGTGAATATTTTCATCAAATTGCACGATCGTGAATTTATAAATGGTGTTTTTGTTCCTTTTTCTTCTCTTTTTTTTTCTTATTGGCGAATATAGCACGCTCGGTGTACTGTTACGAGTGCGACTCTTGGACGGATCTCAGATGCAAGGACCCCTTCAATTACACGGCTCTGCCGAGGGACCAGCCACCTCTCATGACGTGCAATGGATGTTGCGTCAAAATGGTCCGCAACGCCAAATCACGTAAGTATAATTTTTTTATATATCATTTCACGACTAATTTTCGAATGTCATATTTATTTCTATTTTTATATCAGAGTAGAGATGTTTTTTCATTTCAATTCTTTAAAAAAAAATTGTAGCACTCTTGGCTTAAAATTGGTAAAATACTCAATTTGGTACTCAATTTATGACTAGAAAAAAAAAAATATTGCGATGGTGGAGCTAGGAGTTTTTAATAATAATAGTGTCGTCCTAGAGTTTAAAAATAATTTTTTTGTTCTTTGCTTTTCAGCTTACGAGAGTGTACGAAGAACGTGCACGTCACAGCTACAAATAAACTTATTCATGGTGGACCACGTGTGCATGATGGAAAGTACCGGCACTGGTCACATGTGCTTCTGTGAGGAAGATATGTGCAATCGGGTAGCCCAATCCTCGTGCAATAAAGCCCTATTCCTAATCCTCTCAACAGTCCTTGTTCTTAATACAGTCCTGAGGAGTCCCGGCTTGCTTAGTAGGTCGCTGTGATGAACACCCTTAGTAATGTGCGTTACCACTTCACATGGTATATACTTTCACACGGTGTCCCGTAGAAATTTATCCAATAGAAAATTAGCCCATGAATTGGCTCGCGGGACGAAACAATTATGGCCTTTAAGTAACTACACGGATGAAAATTGTCACGACAGCAAATCACAGATATACCATCGACAGTAATTTTTTTTTTGTGCTGTCACGGTAAAATTTTTTGCTGAACCAAGATTTCTTTTCTGTCCCAGTAAAATTCTTTGCTGTACAAAGATTTTCTTTTCTGTCCCAGTAAAATTCTTTGCTGTACAAAGATTTTCTTTTCTGTCCCAGTAAAATTCTTTGCTGTACTAAGATTTTCTTTTCTGTCCCAGTAAAATTCTTTGCTGTACCAAGATTTTCTTTCTGTCCCAGTAAAATTCTTTGCTGTGCAAAACAAATTTTTTGCTGTCACAGAAAAATTTTTTGCTGTGACAATCAAATTTTTTGCTGTCCCAGTAAAATTCTTTGCCATTGCCAAACAAATTTTTTGCTGTCTCAGAAAAATTCTTTGCTGTACCAAATGAATGTGTTGCTGTCGCAGTAAAATTCTTTACTGCCCCAACAATTTTTTCTCTTTTCCATCACAGCAAAATTGTTTGATGTCCCAATTAAATTTTCATCTACCCACGGCAATTAAATTGCTGTCCGTGTATATTTTTCTCCGTGTATAATTTCCTGTTTTTTTCTCTCTCTATTTCTCTCTCTCTCTCTCTCTCTCTCTCTCTCTCTCTCTCACTCTCTCACTTCCTCTGCCCGTTGATGTCATTTCGGCGACAATATACCACTCTCGACGTTCCAATAGCGTGCAAATAGAGACACGGTAGTGACACAGTCAAAGATTATTAACCGTATAATCGGATCAGTCGAGACGCAACTATCTCTATCTCGTAAAACTTAGAAACCCTCGCAACACACCCGCAGCCGAACACACACCGAATCCCACGAAAGGATAGATGAAAAATACTCGTTTAGATTGCGCTCTTAGAAGGCGTCTCATTCTCACACACGGCGTGTTTATGGCATGCCCACAAAAAAAAAAAAATTAGCTCAGCTAGACGATTATGCTATCTGGAAGGGAAACAAAAAAAATCCAAAAATTCTGCCAAAGAAAAAGAAAAATAATTGTATTTAAAAAAAAAAACACAAAAAAATTACCTTCCGGTAGAATATTCGTCGAACGATAAACGTAGATAGTTAAATTAATTAGATAGAAGTGAATATGCGTGTGGAATGAAGTCTTTAGGATTTCAAGTGGAAAAAGGGTCTCGTTTGTATATTCACAATTATTTGCAATGTCTCTCAAAGTCACAATTTTTTCCATTTTTTTTTTTTTTTTTTTTTTCGAACATTTCACATTTTTCTTAGTAGCACTTTCCATATTTGCATATCAATTATCGGTTGTACCAAATGAAAAAAAAAAGAAAAAAAAACTGACACCGTTTTGCATGTCTATACACCCAACGAGACGGAATAAAGAAAGTACTGTCAATAATAATAATAATAATAATAATAATACATTTATACTCGATCATCGATCGAACGCGGTTTTTAATTTAATTTTTTTTTTTTAATTATTCTTTTCACTGATGCTTTGCCAGTTACTAAAAAGAAATCGGCACTATATGCATGACTGCATGAATTAAACATTTGAATCTAGAGTACTTTGTCTCGGTAATTACTTCCAGAATCAAAAATTGCTCGTTGGAAAGCCACGTTGAAAAAAAAAGAAATGAATTACTTTTTATAATTAATTTTTAATGAAATTTGAATTGAATGAATTTTTATAAAAAATTCATCTGTGAAAAAGCGATTCAAGCGAGCAGTTTTAAATACCCACCTTCCACCCTGATGAAACAATCTAAAAAAAAAAAAAAAAAATTACAACCAAACGCACTGCGTGAGCCTTCACCTCGCTGCTGTAGTGACTGATCGAAAAGTCAAGTGATTACGGTCACTGTTGGTCAGACGACGGCTCAAGCTGAACGCTCATGTCCTCACAGAAAGGCTTCTTTTCTAAAAAAAAGAGCCTTTTGCCAAACAAACTTCGCGTCACGCGTCAATACCGACTTGCGAGGTTCCTTTGGCAAGCCATGCGGCATGTGTCCGCGTCATTTGTTCATTTTCGCACGCGCGACTGCGAGGCCATTCAATATTCCATTTTTTTTTCCACACATTTATTTTAATTTTTGTAAAAAAAAAAAATTGCCTGGAATTATATCCAAAAATGGTTTATATTTATTTTTATAAACGGCATTTTTTTTATTCCATCATTTATTCTACTAGTAAAAATACTTATTTGATTGTAAAACTACGAAAATCTCACTTAACGTCCCAATTTTATTATATTTTATTTTATTCAATTTATTTACATTGAACGGAACAAATAAAATAAAATAATGTTAAAATTCATAAATTCCAAATTATGGATTTCAAGAAGCAAGAAACAGACAACATTTTTTTTCTAGTTTTCAACAATGTTTCACAAAATTGAAAATTGTGACAATCAAATATTTCGCAATTATTCGACTCGCAAAATTGCGACGATAATTAAATTACAATCATTCATGCGAAACCAAAAAAACATTATTTTCAAACTTTCGACACAGAATGATTCTAAAATAATTAAAAAATTATTCAATCTTTTTTTTTTTCGAATTTTCAACAATATTTCACAAAATTGAGAATTGTGAAAATTAAATATTTTACCAATTATTCGACGACAATGTTGCTACAATATTTAAATAATAATAATAATAATATATTATTAAAAATCGCAACTACTTTGCTGTTATTTTCCTTTGAATTTCAACGATAATTAATTTTTTTCTCCTCCATTAAAAGTTGATTATAATTTGTTCGATTGGCCTCGCAGCCGAAATGAAATCCACGTGCCATGTGAGGGGTATAATAAAAATAATGCTTAAAAAACAAAAAAGAAAACCAAACAAACAAAACATTGTCGCGTGATTATCTCCTTGGGTGTTGGCAGCCGAGCCAGAAGCTTTTTATATTGCATATTATAAATTGTATACATACTATACATATATATACATATATTGATGAGCGATTAATTACGTAAGCATTGCGTAATTATAAAAAAAAAAAAAAAAAGAAAAATGTTTTTTACCTTCAAATCTCTATCTCTCAATGTATCATAATATCTGCGTCGCACCCATAATTGAGTGTCTCGCAGAATCCGTGATTTCGTGATTACCAATTACGAAAATCTCGCGCTATTATTATTTAAAAAACAAAAAAAGCTGCGATTGTAAAAAAGAAAAAAGAACGAAAATTGTTGGAGAAGTTTGACGACTCTCGCTCGATCGTTGTCACAATTATAAATATATATATTTCTCTAGACTGAATAAGCCAGCAACAATAATATTTAATGTTATTGATAAATTAGTAATACAAAAGTTATTGACAAATAACATTATATAAAAATTGTTATGAATCATGAATTTATCAATTTTTCGCAAGTGGAACAGAATTCGAATAATTGTCGCTCGTCCCGAGATCGTTAAATTGAATGTAAATGTTTTTTTCTTTTCGTTTTAAATGTAAATCTCGCGACGAGGGAGAAATTTGTTTAAATTTTTGTTTTTTTTTCTTTATTTGTTTTAAGCTCGAGGAGGTCACGTTCCGTAATATCATAGATGTATTTGAAATAAGTGCTCATTGGAACGCGATCCTCCAGAGGATTTACGTGATAAAAATGTATCGTTAAAAAAAATTGTATCTTAAAAAAGAAAAAACACCCTCACGCGATTAAATCGACGTAGACAATTAGTGCGGAATATCATTAGCTCGTAAGAACGGAAAAATTGTAAGCTGTTGTGTTTTAGAGGAAAGTGCGGCAAAATAGAAATTGAGAACGGGCGTTAATTTGTTGCTCACAAATTGTTGAAGGAAGAAAAGAAAAAGGAAACGCTGATACGTAGCGAAATGTCACGTCATATCATCGATCGTATTAAAGTTTATGTCTCGAATTTTTTTTGTCCATTCTTTTACCCTCGAATCAATTTATTTTATTAATTTTATGGATATCAAATCTGTGCTTATATTTTTTTAACCACTTCTACGCTTTTTGGATGATTTGATTGAATATTTTGATGGATAACTTGCAATAGCAGCATATATATATTTTTTTCTAGAGTAGGAGAATATTTATTGTAATTTTGTGTGTACATTATATTTAACAATTTATGGTCATTTATGTGAACGTCTTTTTTTTCCTGTTTTATTTACTGAAATGTATTTCATCGAAAGAAAAAGAATAGAAAAAAAAATAAAAAATTCTTTTGGGCTGTTGTAAAAATAATTTGTTTATCACATCCTGAATATTTTGCACGATATTAAAAATAATAATAAAAAAAAGTGCAAATCATAAAAATGAGAAAATCACTTTGTTTTCAGTTCCTTTATTTTTCTTCAATTTATTTCAGACACGTCGAACAGTTTGTCTAATCGCAAAAAGTGACAATTCATGTTTTTTTTTTTTCAAGTAAATTGTAGATATATTTGTTCGTGATAATAACGAAGCGATATCTCTTAAAATCTTCGTCTAAGGACCTAAATATTTCTTATCTGATTGAAGGATCTTCGATGACTTTATTGACCAGCCACATTAACATAAAACCACATAATAACTGAACACCCAAATATGTGTATTAGGGTGGTCATTAAACTCGGAAAAAATCAATATTAATATACTTTTATAATAAAGTTGACTCTTTTAACGTGTTTAATTTAATTAATAAGCGATTATTTAATTTTACATCTCACACACACGTCGAAATACTTCGAAAAAATAATATAAATATTTATTTGAAATATTGCTAATATTGGCGGAATATTTTTCGAAATCTGTTGACAATATTGTCGAAATATTGCAGCATTTTTATCAATATCTGTTGAAAATATTGCACGTGAAATATTGTAATTTGCAAACTATTACGGAAACTTTAAAAAATGAACAATCATCATTTATTTATTAACATCTACTAAAAACATTTTGTTTTATTTTTAAAAGTTATTTTTTAAATGCAATTCAATTTTTATTGTAATTCAATTAAATCATTGAAAACACGTGTGTGCTGCAATATTTCTGCAATATTCTGTGCTTTTCTTCCCCAATTTTTGTATTTTTATTTTATTTTGAGTGTGTCATAAATTTAACATATAGTTTATGCTTAAATTCTTGAAATAAAAAAAAATGCTGTGTTAATTTTTGATGAAGAAAATCTACAGTGTAATAATTATATTAATATCTAATTTTTTTTTCATTTTTTTCTTTTTTTTTTTTTACTGTTGCTGCTTGTAGTGACCGCACTTTTGGCACACATTACCATTTTCTTTGGGTAATTCGTTGGCCGAACGTGATTGCGGTGTCAACGAAAAGCTCGATAAGCTACTGATTGCCGCTATTGTCTCGCTCTTGAAGATTCCTCTGTCCAGAGAAAATTCGCAGTTGCCGACAGTGCCGTTTGTTACTTTGGAACCTTGTTTATCGAACGCCGGTAAAAATTTTCCTCCCACAGTCGCGGCGATCTTCTCACCTGGCGAGTCGTCGGTTAAACTCGCGGACGAATCACCTAAATCATGCATTTTAAAATTCATCCTTCATCCGATAACAAATGAGAAAAAAAAAAATTCAAATTAAATTACAATAACAAGATTTTAACATTTAAATAATTTTAAAACAAAAACTTTACATAATTTTGTTTACACCAAAAATGGAGGAATAGTATTTTTTAAATTTATTACTCATTCCTTGGAAGTAAAAAAAAAAGTACAAGGTAAAAAAATGCATATGGGGCATTCCAAGTCAAATCACTTGGCCATTGGCTTGACCCTCTCGGATTCAGTTGACGATTTTTTTTTCTTTCCATATTTTGGTCCAAAAAGAGACGATTTTTTTTTCAGATTTTTATCACTGCCCAATAAATGAATATGCCGAAAAAAAAATTCATCATCTGAATCCGACAGGGTCTGGCCTATGGCCACGTGAATTGACTTGGAATGCCCCATATATTTTCCAATAAATCATCTTTACTTCCTTCTTTAACTAAATAAAATTACTTTTCATCAAAATATATTTATTTTATTCCATATAGATTTAATTAATTTATACGAGAAATTTGTCCTTAAAATTAACTAAATTTTCAGGATATTAGAACAACTAAATTTTCGTGAAATTAATTTTTACAAATACATATTTCATACTAATAAATAAAAAAAAGTCAAAAGATTGTTAAAAAAAAAGAAAAATAAAAGCGTATTTTGAAATGAAAATCTTGATGTTATTGCAAAGATATAAAGAGACAGACATACGACGTTAAGATTTTCGATGTTTTAATTACTTTTTGGATAACACACTTACAACACAATATTTTCTGGTATATAGTATTTAATTAATTTAATAATTATCAATTATAATAACACAGCGAGAGAAAAGTCTCTATGGAGCTTTTCTTATTTATTGTCTTCCGTACCTATTGAAGTTCCGGTTTTGTCAATACTCAATGTCGATTCTGTACCACCACCAAAATCCTCGTCTTCTTTCATCAGTGGCAAATTCGTAGTTGGCTCGGAAAGCGGTCGACCGCAGGATGCATATCCCTGTACAAGATCCATGCGCGAGTCGAGGGAAAATTGTTTTCCGGACATGAGAATGCCGCGAATGCGTCGCCTCATTGCTGAAATTAATTTTTCCCATTTATTGAGGGTCAAATTTTTTTTCTCATTATTATCATTTTTTTGTTGATTTTTTTTTTTGGCATTTGGTATCACCTTTACCTGGGCTGTCTCGAGCTTCGAGTCGAAGCTGTCCAAATGTTTTCATGCAGTCGTTGAAGACATCCGCGGTGTCGTAAATCGCTGCGAAACTTCCGTTGACGATTTTCGGTGACATCGGCGAATTCGCCAGTAGAAGACTCGAGCCAAAATTTTCGTTCTTCTCGCGTGTCTCTTCAACAGAAAAAAATAAAATGTCATTTTAATTGACGAAATTTAATGATATTTTAATCGGCGTGGAATATTTTAATTGTTTATATTGTGTGTAATAATTTTAGCGGCGGCTGTGAGACGATAATGATGCTCAAAAGGGTCCTCAAAAAGATTTGCAGAATTAATGAAAATTACTGAAGTAAAATGACCAAAAGTGTCCTCAAGAAGCTTGCAGATTTATTGAAAATTTCAAAAGCAAAAATGGCCAAAAAGTATCCCCAAAAAAGCATTACAGAATTATTCGAATTTTAATGAAATGGCCAAAAGCGTTATATATAATTGCAAAATGACTTGAATTATCAGGGCGAAAATTGATGCACAAGTTGATGAACAATTACTAACCTGTCGTCGTGGGAAAATTGGTCGAAATCTGTACAGTCATTAAAATTTTACAAAATTTTATAATTCATTTTTTTTTTTTTAATGCAGAACGATTTAAATACGCTAATTTTATTAAATTGCAAACTAATGGACCGAACCTTTCGTCAAAAAGAAATTTGTGTTCAAGATTCATTTTTACAACTAGAAAAATGAATTAAAATTAACGAGGAAACTAAATTTTACTGCAAAAAGATATTTAAAAAAAAAAATGTTAAACGTCTCAGGATAGTTTGTAAAAAATTTCAACGTATCGGATTAAAACTTTTTACTTAACTGTACAATTACGGTTATTTTCTATAGATTTTATTTGGCATTGATAATGCAAATAATTTTTTTTCTTTTTTTTTTTTGAATACAACTTTTAAGAAAATGTTGACTGCTAAACTTTTACAAATTTCGGACAGACAAAATATTGTTTTAATATTTAAATAAATTTGCAATGTATTTGCACATTGATTCCTCATTATTTAGGAACTAGCATAGCTGCTAGAATTTTCAGAAAATTGAAACTTAATAAGGAAGCAATGTGAAAGTTTTTTCTGCTTTGCAGATTTTTTTTTTTTTTTTTTGCTCACCTGCCAATGAGACTTTTACTCTCACCGGTGATCCCGTGACATCTGTAAGTATCTCACTCGCGGTATTTCGTATTTCTGCCCAATCTCGTAATATATCATCGTTGGTAGTACTGTAAAAAAAATTATTTCAATAGCCTTTGAGTTATTTTTTACATGAATTTGAATTTTTTTTTAATTACAAAGATAAAAACAAAAATATGTATTAAATAAAAAATGTGGCTTAATCGAAATTTTGCAATTTACACAAATTTTTATTTATTTTTTTTCCGTACTTGGTCGAAGTGACGGTGAATCGAATGACGTATTTTCCATGCAGAGCCGCAGGCACGCAATGAACTCGACCTCTGGTGTTCATCTTCTTCAGCAATTTTTCAGTCAATGAATTATCGCCTCGAATACGAAACACAACCATACCCAGATGTCTCGTAGCTGGAATTTCAAACCTCGTGTCTGCCAGCACAAGTGCCTCGAACTTTTGAGCAAGTCTGACTCCCTAAATTGAAAAAAAAAAAAGTCACGCAATTTAAAATAGTCAAGAAGAAAAAAATTTTTAATCCAGCAAAGATATGCAATTATTATAAATAAATAAACAAATAAATAATACCTCCCGTATGTGCTTCTGCAGACCAGTTATTCCATAATTTCTAATTACGAACCACAGTTTCAATGCTCGAAATCTTTTCGACAATGGTATTTGCCAATGCTGTCATAAAATGATTAATTAATTAATTAATTCGTTAATTACAGAAATAATTATATAATTATTTAAAGGAAGAGTGGCATAAATGCTGCATTCTCACCATGTAATCAATGGCAAGTCCTAAAAAAACACGACACTTTTAATATAATTCAATCTACTTCAAGTCGAGTGAAGAAAAAATTATAGATCTTGTAGAATTATAAAATTTTGTAAAAAAATATTTTGGTAAAGTAATAATAAATTTTGTTCAAATATAAAAGTAACAAAAAATATTGTAAATCTATCAAATTTACAATCTTTGTTCCCCTTTAATCTAAAAGTCACAGCAAAAGTCACAGCTTTTTTTTTTTTTTATTTTGCAGAATATGAGTGCTAACTTAAATAAAAAAAAATTATTTCGTTCAATTTTTAAGGTGATGAAGAAAATGTGTTTATTTGATAGATTGACACATTTTTTTCTCTAAGCTAATAAAAGTAACACCAAAGACATGCAACTTTGTTAATTTTTTCTTTTTGGCTAGAATAATACAAAAGAATTTGTATCAAAAGGAAAATAGATTTTTCAAAAACTTTAATGTTGCTTTTGTAAATCTTAAAGCTTACAAGCTTTTTTTCTGTAAAGTTAACAAACAAATAAACTGTTTCATTAAAAGCTCATAAATTTGTTACGTAAGTAAAAAAAAATTGTTAAAAAAAAGAGTTAGCTTACCAGAATTCTCGTGTTTCAAATACAGAGGATCAACGTTGAAGGTACGATGAAGAGATTGGCTGCTCTTCACCCTGTAAAAATAATCAACTTCTTATCAGAAAAGGGGGGAAAAAAAATCTCTGAGTATTCCCGTCGATTGAGAAATCTCGAGAAACGTCGGATAAGTGAATTTCCCGATAATGACGACGAGCAATAATATCCGGTGTGCGGATTGTCGGGTTAGCAAGACAGAAAGGCAGAAAGAGAGAGAGAGAGAGAGAGAGAGAGGGAGAGAGCGAAAGTCAAATGAAAAAAAAAGAAGTGATGACGACTCAAACGTGAGAAGGAAGTTCGAAACAAAGATCCACGATCGATTCTGTCTTAATCGAGATCGAGTTGTCGAGAAAAGGCGCGCCTCTCTTGCCGGATATTATGACAAGACAAAAAAGAGGGCTTCGACAATCGCACGCCCCCTTCCGGTCGAAAGCTATATATACAGGGTGTCCCATTTTAATCTTCCAGTTGATTTATTTCGAAAAATAGTTTTTAGGGTTTTTGGCGTTCGAAGGGGGACGATAAAAAAAAATGAAATTTCGTCCAAAATTCAAAGTAGCAGAGTTACGGCAGCCGATATGCTTTTTTTTTAAATGGAACCATGACTACTATATAGCTGATACGTCTCTTTAAAAATCGGCATAAATGTTCATTTAAAAGATGTGTCACTAAAAAAATTCTCACCACATCGCCGTACAGTCGAAATGAACCATAAGCCACTTGCTTGGATTAAATGCAAGCGAGTCCGCGAATTCGACGCCCTGCAACCATCCACGATACTCGGGACAGACAAAAGCACTTCCGGCGTAAGCGGCATCGATATGTAACCACAATCCATTCCTTTCACCTACAACAATTAATAACATATTTATTGATTCATTCTAATTGTAAAATTAAATAAATAAATAAATAAATAAATAAATAAATAAATAAATAAATAAATAAATAAATAAATAAATAAATAAATAAATAAATAAATAAATAAATAAATAAATAAATAAATAAATAAATAAATAAATAAATAAATAAATAAATAAATAAATAAATAAATAAATAAATAAATAAATAAATAAATAAATAAATAAATAAATAAATAAATAAATAAATAAATAAATAAATAAATAAATAAATAAATAAATAAATAAATAAATAAATAAATAAATAAATAAATAAATAAATAAATAAATAAATAAATAAATAAATAAATAAATAAATAAATAAATAAATAAATAAATAAATAAATAAATAAATAAATAAATAAATAAATAAATAAATAAATAAATAAATAAATAAATTTTAAAAATGCATGAAAACAAAGTATTCCCCCTTGAGGCAATTAAATCCTTTTAAAAAAATGTTAAATTATGTTTTAGTGTCAATTTGATGGTGATACAAATTTAGAAACTCATGTTTCTTCATGTTCGGTATAAAATGTCGAATTCAATTATTTATTTATTATTATTATTATTATTATTAGTAGTAGTAAACTCACAGATTGGACCAATCTCTTCGAGATTATCGAACGAGCAGGCACCTGTCGTTCCCAATGTTGCACATACCTAAAGATTAAAGAAACAACAATAATTCAAAATTTTGCTAATTTCTTTTTAAGAGTTAAAAAATTATTGTGTTTTCGTCCCTTCAATGTAATTTTTATTATTATTTTAATTTTTTATTAAAGATCCATAATGAAGGCCAAAAATTAGATGAATGATTTACAGAAAAATATAATTATTTAATACTGGCTAAAATGTTTATAAATTTTTTTTTACTGACTTCATAATTGTAATCTCATTCTTCTGAAAATCGAGCTTATTTATTTTTAACTAATCTAAAGGAAACTCTATGAGGAGGTAAGTAGTACATTTTTTTTTTTTCAATTTTCAATATTTTCAAGAAGAAAAATTACTGAAATTTCAATAAAAGTAAAAACAATCTAAAAACCGAACCCATATTAATTAATTCTTGATTCTGTGAATGTAATACTGAAAAGTATTTCAATATTGTTGCAGAAAAAATGCAGATTTACAGTCCTTGATGCGAATTTTATGAGGAGAAATTTTTCATTTTATAAAGTAAAGGTATCGTTTTTAAAAAAATCTTATGCCTTCTTTTAGAAGACTCGATTTTGCGTATCCTTTAAGAATGAAGATAAGCTTTTGGTAAAAAAAAAAACAAGTTAAACTAAACATAATTGTCCTTTAATTCTGCTCGGAGTCCCCATAATTTCTTTCCAAAGTCTTAAAGAAAGATCTTCTTATAGAAAAAAATGTATATTCATCATCGAAATCTGACAGTGAAGTTTCAAACTCAAGACACGTATTTCCCCCCCAAGAGACTAATTAGGCAGTTCAATCAGCTTTTACTTGCGATACGGCATCAGAAAAGAAGGAGAAAGAGAGACAATTTTGTCGTTGTTACTTGATACAAAATTAATTGGACGATAGAACGAAGTGGTTCGCGGTAAGAAGATTTCACCGCCAATTTAATTCGACGGATTATTTTGTTTATTTTTTTTTTCTCTACTCCAACGCAACAGTCTTGAAGTTCTTATGATTCTATTTACCTTCGTCACAGAGACTACATTTCAACCATAAACAATTTAACGGTATTTCCTTTTCCTCTCAATTTCTTCAAGCTCGTAAATAAAGTCAAGCCAGATGCTCGGGTATCAATCGAGATTCCCGTCTTTTTTTTTTTTTTTTTTTTTTTTTTTTTAAGACCTGTCGCTCTATAAAATTCATTGAATCACTCACGAAGAAGGGAACGAGTCCTTCCTCGCGATCACGGGCAAGAGCCTCCACTAGCATTTCTCCTCTCATGCTGAGCTGATCATCGGACTCGATGTATCTCATACGAACCAAGCCTATAAGTCCGGCTTTTTCCACGCTCGAATGTGCCTGCAACGAAAATTTATTCGTGCTTTTCACCAATTTTTTTTGCCACATAAATTTGCAACAATAAAATATTGCACAAGCATAAATATTATTTTATGTTAATTTGTTAATTTGTAAAAAAAAAAAAAAAAAAAAAAACAAATTCAATTTTTAATTAAAAAGTATAAAATTATAATTTTATAATTAAAAAGACTAAAAAGTTATAATATAATATTTAAAAAAATGATTTTTCAATTTTTAAGAACGTTGATTCACTAAATTTGTTTGTTCTTTTTTTTGTGTGTTTTTTTTTTTTGTCTTTTTCTATTTGTCTGTTACCTGATCGGAGCAATAAGCGACTAGTCGAGAATTAATCTCCGCAGGTAAGCTGTCGGGCTCGTTCTGCTGAACGTCCCTTATCGCTCTGGTCCTCGCGGCTAACAAACAGACGAGGGTGGCTTCGCTCGCGGTTGTCTGGATAACTCCACCACCTGAGCCTTCCGGTCGATGGAGAAATTCGTCTGGCAGACCGATCATCTTTCCCAGCCAATTCATGACAATCGTTTCCAATTCGGTGCACGCTGGACTTGACGCCTTTTATATAACAAGCAATAATTGCAAATATACGATTAATTATGTTTATAATTTTCTTTAAAACTAAATTTACTATCAAATAAATATTTTTCCAATTCTCATTTATTTTTATTTTTGTTATTATTATTATTATTATAAAGTGATTGAAAAAATTGACTAAAAAAATGTAGAATATTATTATTGTTTCAAATATTGATAAAAATATATATTTATTAATTGGTTGACTGAATTATTTTATTATTGTTTTAAAAAAAAATTGTACATTGTGTATATCTGTATTGCATCGATTTTATTGGAAAAACTAAATGAAGAAAGAAAAAAAAAATGTAATTTACCCATGTAAATCCTAGACAATTGATGGCGTCGGCGAGCATGTCAGCTAGTAAACTAGCGGGTGAATTGAGGGCCGGAAAGTAAGCGTGCATATGGGGACTCTGCCAGTGCGTGACGCCTGGCATAATGCATCTCTCGATGTCCTCGAAGATATTATTCCACGGTTCGCCCTCGACTGGGGCTGATATAGGGAGGATGTTTCTTAAGTATCCCGGCGAGACGGCCGGATAAACACGCCTCGTTCTTATCGTCTCGAGATAATCCGCGATGTAGTCCACCATTTCCTTTCCTGAATAGACGAACATTTTTTGACACAAAAACAAACTCATGAAATGTGACGTTTTTTTTACTGCCATACATTTTTTTGCTTCCTCATAGAGAAAGCTTTTTCGTGAAATTTTTTTTTTCACAATTTTCATGTCAGGACAGTCAAAATGGTCCAACATGTCGAGAAAACTGGTTTACTTTTTAAAAAATGTCTTTGAAGACATTAAAAAAAAATGTCTTTGAAGACATTTAAAAAAAAAATGTCTTTCGAAAAAATGTTTTTAAAGGCATTGTTAAAAAAAATGTCTTTGAAGACATTTTTCAAAAAAATGTCTAAAAAATATCTTTGAAGACATTTTTTTAAAAAATGTCTTTGAGGACATTTTTTTAAAAAATGTCTATAAAAATGTTTTTGAAGACATTTTTCAAAAAAATGTCTAGAAAAAATGTCTTTAAAGTCTTTCTATTTCGCAGCCTTTTTTTACTGCACCGAAAATGCTGACGTATTTCCAGTATAGTATTGACCAATGGATTGCTTTGTCCTAAAGCGTTTATAGGATTCTTTATCCGTAAGATCAACGATATGGATTTGGTCGCGATTACGAGCATCGATTCGCAATGTATAGTGAGAAATAGAATGAAAATAAAGACTTGTTATTTGAGGGGATAAAGAGACGAGAAAGCCTGTGTCAACTTTTATTGCGTCACCCCCAGGGGACAGGATTCTTGGCTTGTTGCTTTACGTATATGCTATACTTATATACTACTAAACTGGGTGAAATCGGGACACGAGGCAAACTGCGATCAAACTCGATGAAATCTTACGAAGGGGACAATATCGTTTCCCATAAAATTACCTTCAGGCCAATGTTACGCTTCCGGTGCGGCTTCTGACATCCTATACGTACAACCCACTCGCTCACAACTACTATTTCACTTTATTTTACACCCTCGCTAAAGTGACACTTTTACACTAAAACAATGTCTACGACGGTAATTTTTTTTTTTTTCTTTTTTAATTACGTCTGTATCGAAATAAATGGTGCCCGTTCCCAATATTAAAATTTTTGTTCTTGTCGAAATATTGGCAAAATGTATGCATTAAAAAAAAATTTGAGCATTTAAAATTTTTAGCACTTTATTACTTTATTGAGCTTTGAATACTTCGAAATGAGAGAAAAATATGAAAAAAAAAATTCGACGCACCTAAAAAATGTTTAATGACAAATTAATATTTTTTAAATAGTTTAGCCAAGTCGATAGATTTTTCTTTTGGAATAATTGTGAATTTGTGATTATTATTATTCTATGAAATGTAAATAAAATGTAAATGATTATAAAAATAAAAAATTACCGATTTTTTTTTTATGTTGTGAGGAGAAAATTTAATTTTTGGCATTTTGCGTACTAATAAATTTTAATATGAATCAATAATAAATAAAATGGTCTAAAAAAATTCTCGAAAATGGATGTCTCACAATTTTAAGACCAAAAAATTACTGAAATCATTTAATATAAAAGAGAGAAAAAAGTTTCTGAAGAAAAATATTTTTTTATTAACTTATTAATAAAATGTTGGCATCATTGTTATTTTAAATCATCGTTCCTAATATCTTATAGTACGTTGATTTTTTTTAAATCTAAAACTACTCAAATTCTAACAAAACCATACTTTTCGTCGGAGAATAGAAAAAAAAATGTAGAAAAAAAAATATAATCACAATTTTTATCACGAAGGCTCAAAAATTTTCTTTTTTCTACTCTCACACTATCGCCAAAAATAAATCACCGAACTTTTTCCAAAATATTCATTAAAAATTAATATTTCTAAATTAATTTAAAAAAAAAACAAAAAGTCCATCAAATATATTTCTTTTTACTCACCGTGCCTGCGATACTCCTCGAGATTCATGTTCGCTGCAATAACACAAATTCTTTAAATCCTCTTGCTTCCAAAAATTATCCTCAACATTTTAATACCGCACAAGAAAAGAAAAAAAAAACCAAAAAAACGCAGCTTACACTCTTTCTGAGCCAATCTCGACTGCAGATGTTTTTTTGTCGTTTAGCCGAATAAAAATAAAAACCCACGTTTTTTTAAATCCACGTCAAGACAAATCACAGGACCCAAATTTCAAAATTACGATCGCACCTTTTTATGCGCATGGATTCAAAAAAAAATTATTCGTTTAAAAATAAAAAAGAGAAACGAAAAAGAATGTCGAAAATACTCGTTACGATTTTTTGAATTATTATTATTATGAATTTTTTAAATTAAATTACGCGAGATTGATGAGACATGAAAAATGATAAAACGGTAGACGATCTTGTGGACACGAAACACCGGCAATTTACAAAGTATCAGGATCGCGACTTTCGCTTATCTGATAAATAAAAAAAAAAAGTAGTTTTTCGAGTGCTCGGGTATCGCGTTGACCTAGCGCGAGCCACGAAGAGCCAAGGGATGACTTTGTCGGGATGAGGTACATACAACTCGGTAGAACGCAATGGAGAGAGGAGAGACGGGTTGGCGAACGATTTCTACGGTTTCATCATCGATCGGCCGTCATTCGACTCGCGAGCTTATTAGGCTAGTGTCACAAGGCTCGTCACGGCCTAGAACTAAATACACCACAGCACTTCTGCACATTAGCTCAGCATTGTATAGCATATATATATATATGCTGTGACGAATATATACGCCGTTATACTTCCGCGAAAATCCAACCAACTGGGGGTGGAAGGGGGGGTGGCCCTTCCACCCCCACGAAAAAGCACATAAGCATAAGTTATCACACGCGTGACTCTACTTGACCCGACACTTTTTCTTTTTTTTTTTTTTTTTATATAGCACAGTGATTACGAGACACTTCCACGTCCCGCAAATATAATTATGAGGATTTGGAAAATATTGCTTGAGTGTGTGTGCTAATCGAATTATTATCGTGGGCGAAATACCTTTTTTCATAGTGAGGGTCAAACGATTGCGTCGATTATACTTGACTTACAAACAAGAGTTTGATTTTTGTGGTTCTTTTTTTTTTTTTTTTTATTTTTCGAGTTTTTTGGGATTAAATTAATTGGAGCGTTTTTAGGGAATAATTTGATTTATGCCGAAATAAAATTGTAATTAAATTGAGTGCAAGAAGCTCAAGTTGACAAATAAAATAAAACAACGTTTGACTGCTGTCAGGCAATAATTCTATTTATTCCACAATAAAATTTTAGCCTGGAAATAATGGAATTTGTGCGCAAAAAAACTCAACTTGAATAACAAAAATTAAATACACAATATTTGAGTATTTTCGGGCAATTATTTTATTTGTTTGAAAATAAAATTTCAGCCTGAAAATAATGTAATTAATTTGAGTCCAAAAAACTCAATTTGGCAAATAATTTTAAAAAAGGATTTGAACGTTTTCAGGCAATGATTTTATTTATTTGAAAATAAAATTGTAGGACATTCAATCTTTTTCAATTATTTAGAAGGTGATCGTTGTTAATAATCAATAATCAGCCAAAACATTGAATTATCTACTGAATGCATGAAAAAGCATATTTATGGACGAACCGAAACAGCCTCAGCTCGTTCAATAAAGGCCGGATAAAATTTTTTTTTAATTAAAGAACTGAAAACTACATTTTTTGTCCTAAAATAAATTATATTCTCAATTTTTGTCAAGTGTCTATTTTCAACATTTTTTTAATGGATCTGATGACTCGATTTTAGGCAAAAACATATTTTTCAATTTGGAAATAAATGATATCTCGTAATCTGATACATGAAGCTAGAAATAAATTCTTTAAAATAATTCTCTTGATATCAATGACAGTAAAAAATAATTCTAACACGATTTATTATTTTCAGATATGAAGATTTTTTTTCACACGACCATAATAAAATCCCCCGAATTACATCAGGAGTCGATTTATTTTATGGTACATAAATTAATTTCCATTTTTTAAAAACAAAAAACACAAAAAAAAATTATATCGAAAAAAAAATCCTACTACAATTTATTATATTCAATTTTTTTCGAACAATCAAATCAAGTGGAATTGAAAAAAAAAAATGAAACATAATTTTTTGCCTGAAAAATCTAGAGTTCCCTCAATGACATATTTACAAGTGTATCGCTATAAAAATCTATCCATACATAATCGCTTGAAAAACAGTCGGAAAAGGGTTGACACACGGGACGAAGTCGTAAAAGTGTTTTGATAAACTCGCGCAAGCTTCGAACATATAATTCGTGAGCTTTTGTCTCGTGCCTCTATTTTTTTCTTACTCACCAAGAGCCGGATTTTTTTTTTTCGTCGCGATTCACCCGCGAAAACTTGAGTCCATGAGGCTCTGACTCAATCGAGCGATCCACCCTCGTTTGACATTTAAATTACAACAAATTTCTCCTTTTTTTTCTTCTTTTTTTTCACACGTAAAAAAAACACGCGAATGAGTAAAAAAAAAGTGAGACTATAAGATGAACATCCGATTTGTTGGCAACGAGAAACGCAACTGGACTTCTGTATGAGTCAAAGGTACCCCCCACCCCCTCTTTAACGCCGGATTCCAACCCCCTCCCTCTCCTCCCGATGAACTGGCTCGGCAAAGTTCCTTAACTTTATAAGTTGATTTAACGTAACACCGAATTCCCACTAACATTTAGCCCACCTTGTGTAAATCCCGTCGACGAATCGCATTTAACGTTCAGAGCTTATATCTATATGTTGAGAATAATCCTCCGGCAAATTTCGCGAAATGAGACACAAATTTAGGGTGACTGACTCGCGAGTTCCAAAAAATCGTGCTAAAAAATTTTTTTTTATGTTAAAAGATTTTTATTAGACTGTTAATAAAAAACTACTGGAAAATTATTGTTTTTATTAGTTTATTATTATATTTTATTTCTATTTAAAAATTTTTATTTTAAAATCATATTCCTCGTACATTTAATGACGTTAATTTTTTTTTCAGATGTTTCTTTCGTTTCAAGGTATTAAAATTCTAATGAAATAAAACTTTTCATTGATTAATATTTTAAAAATTATGACAAAAGCCTTAAAAATATTTATTCGCTGTTCTTCGTGAAAAAAAAAACATTTTTAAATATTTAACATTAATATTAAAAATTTAATTTTTTACCCTCAATATAAAAAAAAGAGATAAACAAAAGTTACGTGATTTAAAAAATATTTATTTTCACTTTTCGACCGATTTCTAAGCACTTTCTTGCCTCACCAGGAATTTTCAAATTTATCCATTCCATTCCAAAATCGAAAAATTAAATTTCACGAAAACTCAATTGCATTTTTTTCTCTTTCCAGCATTCAAAGCCATCGGAAACGCAAACGCATAACCACGGATTGCAAATATTTTCCAGCGAATATATCATTCGAAAGTCGCGTATCAAAAGCCTCGGAAGGACAGTCGATATTATTAAAAGCTCTGAGAGAAAGCGACGTCCGCGTGCCGCATCCGCTTCCGACTTTTCTAATTTCCGCATTCGCTTATATACGCGGCAACCGCCAACGATCCACACCATTTTTTTTTTTTTTTTTTTCACTTCATGCTAAATAATTTTCCACTTTTTTTTTACCTCTACATCAAAATCATATAATTTATTGATCGAAAAAAAAAATCAAATAAAAAAAAATTCAAAACGTATTATATATAAATTAATTTTAAAAAAAAACCTATTTAGATTTTTAAAAAATATATTTTTTTTTCACTCACCTTTTTTCTGAATAGAGTTGTAGCGCTCGAACGAGTGAATGGACGTGTCGAAAGTTGGACGGTAGGTGGTTGCGAATGATACCTACGGTGTTGTGAAGGTATGAAGGCATTTGCTCAACAAGTGGCGGCTTTTATATAGTGGGAACCCCTGGTTGGAAGGAAAATTTTGCGCAAGCGCTTTTCTTCACTTCTCCTGTAGGAAGATTGCACATACATACCAGTAGCAATTGTGCAGATATATATATATGAGGCATTCCAAGTCAATTGACTTGGCCATCGGCCTGACCCTCTCGGATTCGATTGACAAATTTTTTTTTCGCATATTTTGGTCCAAAGAAGGAGGATATTTTTTTTCAGATTTTTATTACTTTTTTTACCCTTTAAAATAATTTTTTTCCATAACTTTTGAGTCAAAAAAATTAAATTCAACCAGTTTTAAAATTCGGAAATTTTTTCCCATAAAATCTAGGACTAAAAACAAGTATTTCCATCGTAGCTCGAGAGTGGACCGAGAATAATTAATATTTTTTTTAATTTAATAAAAAAATTTTTTCCATATTTTGAAACTTAAAAATTTCAATAATGATTTCTTGTAGGAAAAAAAAGAAAAATAAGTCATGTCATGGTGAAAAAGAATTTTCTCATATTTTGAGAGTAAAACGCTGAAAATTCGCCCAATAATTAAAATAAAATTTAAAAATAAGCTATTTCAATTAAAACAAAAATTAGGGAATTTTTTTTTTTTTAATTAAAATACAAAAAAAAATGTAATTTTTTTACTCAAAAGTTATGGAAAAAAATTATTTTAAAGGATAAAAAAAGTGATAAAAATCTGATAAAAAAATATCGTCCTTTTTTGGACCTAAATGTGCAAAAAAAATTCGTCAACTGATTCCAAGAGAGTCAGACCGATGACCACGTGAATTGACTTGGAATGCCCTGTATATATATATAAATGAGAAAGAGAGAGAGAAGAGCTTTACGATCCTTTGGGAATATAGAGAATAGTGGTTCAACCCCACGAAGCTTTTATATACAGTTGCGGGGATTTACAACAAGACATCGTAAGCAAGAATAGGACTTTCCGACGTCCGGAACTATTGAATTGGGGACAAATCAGTGCCTCCTGTTTTCCCATCATTGCCCAACAACGACAGCTTCCCCTCTGTCTCGAAAAACAATGCTTTAGCTCTAAACGCATTCTTCGATTTGATCGCACTGTACATAAAAACTAAATTGAAAATGGTGTACTTTTAACAGAAAGATTGTGTCAACGATTCGCAAAATCTTTGTGTTAAATTGACACGATTTTTTTTTTCAATTCTAGCTTTATAAAAAAAATCAACGATAATATTTTGTTTAACAATTTTTTATTTACACTTTCTGGTATATTTTACATAATTATTAGAGAAAAAGATTTATTATCTTCTATTGTTTAATGTAAATTCGACAGAACTAGAAAAAAAAAATTGTGTCACCTCTGATTTAACATAATAATTTTGTCAATTAAAAAAACGAAGTTTGTCACTTGTAATGTCACACATTTTTATTTGCCATTTTCATTTCGACTAATAAAAATGTAGAAACATACTTTTTTCCTAATTTTTTATTTTACCAACAAAAAAAAAGAATACTTCTAAATTCACAGTATTTTTATGTTATTTTTTTAATTTAACAGAAACGTCCGTAAAATAGAAAAATAATTTTATCAAAACGTGCTTTTTTACTTTCAACATCTGATAACTCAATTTCACATCACACTTTCTTTTTTCGTGTGCACCTTTTTTTTTTAATTTATTTTTTTTATTGGGCATCGCCTAATTCACCAATTTCCGAAATGTTCTCTTGGCTTCCATAAAAGTGATTGTAAATGCACTGAACTGAAAGCATTAATCTCACTGTTTGATTGAGAGTTCTCTCGGGGCTGTAAATTCTACAGATACTCGTGAAACAGCGCATCCGAGATGTCCACGAGATTACTTCTAAATGATGGTGGACGATTTTTCACAAACGTGAAATGGCTGGTTTAGTCTTCTCAGAGCCATTTGGTATATCTGTTTCACGTTGTAGAATGGTCAGTGAATATATAGCATGTGTTTCACATATTTTTCAAAAAATCGAAGGTGAATTAAATTAGCCATACGAGAGAGAAAAAAATGCCAGAATAAAATATTCCACATTTTGTATCCTCATATAAAATATCTGTGAATGGAATGGAAAAAAAAAATCATCATAAAATTACATTGAAAAAAAAAAAAATGCTAAAATTAACAAAAATGTGTAGAAACTTTTTTTTTTTATTTCACAATATTTTTAACAGTGATAGAATAAATGTCGATCTCTCGCTGCATTGAATTCGCGAGTTTTCAACCATTTCTTAAACTAAAGAATTTTAATTTAAAAATTACAAGAGTTAAAAAAAACACTCATATTTAAAAAAATCAAAAATTTAATTACACGGATAAAAAAATGATTATTTTTTCAATAATTTATTAACACCATTTTTGGCATTAAAATTATTTACAATCAATATAGAAAATACGAAAGAAGTGCTTTTTCCAATAACATTAATTCTTCAATTTTTAACAATGATAAAGAAATATCGATCGTTCGTTGAATCTTATGAACCGACAGTTGATAAATGGGAACGCAAAATATTATTTTTAACATTCAAAAAATTGTATTTATTTATCGAGTATTTTTATGAAAAAAAAATCTAGTAACTAATGTATTATTGAATAATTTTTATAAACGTTTTTCTTCTATTGCGTAATCCGGCTGTTGGTAACTTGCTGTTACTACTAGCCGCTGCATTTGCACACATCTGCTGCAGCGTTGAACGAACACGACTACTCACAGATGGTAGCTCGTTCGCTGAGTGAGATCGATAAGCCTCGATCCTTCATAGCTACACGATAAAAGTCCGCATTAATGCTGCAGAACGAACGTGCAATACATAAATCGTCTTTACTGTTTTTTTTTTTTAATTTTTTTTCATGCATATAAAGTGGTTACATATACTATTGTTGAATAAGTCATAAGAATTCGAGCTGTGACCACAGAATTGAATCGCTTTCATTCAAACTAGAGCTAACTATAGTATATATGGGGTATTTCACCTGGTTTCAACCTGGGACCTTTGACCCTTCCGATTGGATCCACAATTTTTCATATAATTGACATAACACTCTAAAAAGTACTAAAAAAAAAAATTCTACACATTTTTAATTATCTACGATTTTTTTAAACAAATTATCGAAGCACACATTTTGGAAATCCGAAAGAAGTATGAAATTTTTTTTTTTCGAAAATAAAAAATGTTCTATCTATTTTTCATCTTTTTTCGGTATTTTTTCAACAGCGAAAAAAAAATTGAAACCATTCGAAAAAATAATAACTTTACGATGGGCAGCGCCTAGAATTTTTTTTTCTTATGCAACACATGATTTTTGTGATTTTTTTTTTCAGATTTTACAGTTCGATACCAGGTGGAATGCCCCATATATATATATATACACATGTAAGCCAATTAATTCTTCGGTAAATTTGCAATCGTATATTATAACGTTGTTTTACATGTATTGCACATTGGTTGGACAATAAATTTATTCTACATTCATTAGCATTTGTATAGGTCGTCAGTACTGACTCTCGACATGCCAAACACACGTTTCGAGATTATCCAGTCAACACACGTTGAATACGAATCGTTTGAATTATGTCGAGTGTATGTAAGGACCCTTATAGCAGCAGAAGTGGCTCGATAAACGTGTAACTGTATCCTCAAAGATTAATGATCGATTTGTTTAATGCATGAACATTTTTTTTTTGGTACTCATTTATTTTTATTTTTTTGGGATAAAAATAAAATAATGAAAAATGTATGCAACACATTTCCACTGAATGTTTCAAAATTCATCGGAGACTCTTAATTAATATGTCAAATATTTTTTGTTACTTAATTAATGATAAATCAGAAATAACAAGATTACAATTATAAATGATTTTATAATTTTTTTTATAAATTATTAGTTTGTTTTTCGAATCTTCGGAAAAGACAAAAAGAAGAGATTTCCGAAAATTTGAATAATATAAATAATATACATTATTAAATTAAAGAATATATTTTTATAATTAAAACTTGTTATAAAAATAAACTCCTCTTCAATGTGACTAACTATTTTTTTTTTAGTTTACTCACCTAAGTGAAAATTGCATAAAAAAAAAAATAAATAACCCCATTTTAGGGAGATTAAAATTTTTTTTATTAGTTGAAGAAAAAAGAAACTTTTAGCCAAAACGTTAAAAAAATCGTAATTCATTCAAAAACGGCATAAAAAAAAAATAAAAAAATCGAGGACACCAAATTCACCCAAATGAATAAATTAAAAAGAAAATTAATCGAGTGTTCACTTAGTAATGTATTATTTTATTAAGCTTTGCCCTTAAATACCGTTTTTTGCTAACCATGAAAATGACTATTTGTGTGTTGCCATTGTATTTTACGATTAATCAGAATTGAAGCAAATGACGAAGAGGAAGAGATCCGAATATGAATTGACTCTGAAATTGTAGTGATGAGAAATGATTGTTCCACGAAAAATCATTGGCTCGAGTTAACGAAGATTTCACTGGCGCGTTCCATACAAACGACATATGCGCTCGGAATATTGCGGTGCCAAGTGTAAAGATTATGTTTTCCTCTTGCTCATTGACTTCCTCGTGTTGGTCGCGCAACTTCGCATATATATGTCTCATACATAGAACGTTCGGGTCCTCCTGGAGGCAGGGAATCGTTATTTCACATCGAGAGGCGCCGATCTCTATCAGCCTATTAAACTAAACGCGCGCGGATACGTCGAGCGCGAAACGAGCGCCGAGCTACCGACACACACACACACACACACACACACACACACACACACACACACACACACACACACACACACATGCACACTTTTAAGCTTACAAGTAACTAAATGTAATACACGAATAAAATTGAATAAATTACATTTATTCATTTAGATATCATTAAAAAAAAAACAGTTTCTTCAATGTTAGACATTAATTTTATTATGATTATTTAAAAATTATAATTTTTTTTTTAAGTATTCAGTAAAAAAATTGCGCAAAGTCTAGTATTATTATTATTTCTTCTCTGACTAGTAAAGATGGTTGAAATGAATTGCAGGTAATGTTAGCAAGCGCGGCAGACAGCTTGGCCACCACCACCACCACCACCACCACGACGCGTCGCGTATAAGTCGAACCGCACACGGTCGTCTCTTCGATAGGCCGCAACTCCGGCGGTTTCTGCGTTATGTTGCTGCACGGTTACCCCGGGCGTTATGTGAATGTACCGTTGATCGCCCCGGGGCGGCGCACTTCCACCTCGCCACCAGAGCTCTTTGATCTTCAAGCTCTTTTCCAACTGGCTGCAGTAGATATTGCCTCCTATATCTACGTATCTATATAGCTACATATACTGCGGTCAGACTGCGTCGCTGATGCTTCAGCTGCTGTTCGCTCCTTCGATTGCTACCCACAAACAACTACCACGAGTCTCTTCTTCGTTTGTTTCTCTTCTTCTTCGTCGTCTGTGCTTCGATGACTCTTCTTCGTTTTGTGTCTTCTTCCTTTGTCTCTTCTTCATCTGTACCTCCTTTATGTGTCCTTTCTTCGTTGTCTCGATTCTTCAATCTCTCTTCTTCATTGTCTGTTCTTCGATGTCTCTTCTTCGTTGTTTCTTCTTCCCTGTTTCCTCTTCGTTGTCTCTTCTTCCTTGACTCTTCGATTTGCATTTCGTTCTCTATTCGGCCCTCAACGACCCCGAAGATTCTCTTATTGGCCCATAGTGATGCTAAAAACGACGTCACCGTGTTCCAAAGCAGGGAACTTTGGCCTCCGCGGCCACACGAAGAGATCTCTCGACCTACCGACGCCACCGTCAACGTTTTTACGACCCATTCGACGCGTTTCTCCATTGCAGACACACACACACACACACACACACATATACGTTCGCCAATACATCATCAACACAAAAACCTTAACGGCCATGAGCGGAACATTTTTTACGAGCCACTCGTTACAGAGTGAGTGTAAAACAAATCGATTTTTCGTTATGGCGAAAGATGGTACCACCGTGCTTTCCATATCGTACATCGATGCTTTCAAACCCGTTTTTTTCCTTCCACCAATTTCAAGCTTTTCGAAAATTTTACTCATGAATCTCAAGCTTAAAATAAAAATATATATATAACACCTGTATTTATTAAATAGATCTAATTTCAAAGTTACAAAGTAATTAAAAATATTATTTTAATAATAAATTTCTATCAATTTATTGATTTAAATTTTTTTATACATTATGCAAGAAAATAATTGCAAGTTAAACATTTTTTTTTTTTTTTCAAATCTTTAAGTTTTCGCTCTTAAGGTGAAACGGCACGTATAGCGTCGGACATCCACCGCAAGTACACGCGACGACACTACGATTCATGAGATACACTCGTTGAGGGGCGGGGAGGGGAGGGGTTGAAGTTACGCGCGTGAATCTCGCGGCACATGAGAAGTAACGTTGTACCGCTAGTCGACGGTGTTAAGTGCCAATTACACGGGACTTGAGAATATAGCCCTCCGTGCGCGCGCACACGATGATGATGCACACTTGAATCTGAAGCTTTTTAATCCACGAAGCCGTTTCAATTAAAAAAAATCTACTGTATTAAGGACCCAGAGTACATTCGATTCAACGAGATAACGAACTCGTAACAGTGAGTACGCTCATTAATTGTATAACGCACGCGGATCCAACAGTGAAGCAACTCGTCATTTCTCAAGGCCGATGACGTTGCCATAAGAGATACAAATCACTTTGAAATCTTTTTTTTTTTTCAATATAATTAATTTGAAAGAAAAATTATGTACCTCTTTATTTTTTAAATTAAACTCTTTCTTCGTGGACCTGTAATTCATTTACGTCGATTGTGAAGCTATTGTTTTCATTCACAAGTCTGTCGCAAAAGAAAAAAAAAATGAAGCAAAGAAATTTAAGAATTTTTTGCGTAACAAATCTTGTTGTTGATGTTCGAGGCATTTTATTTTTTACTTTGAACATATTTATCTGCAATTTGTACTGCCAGAGTGTCCAATTTCATTTAAGATTTTATTCTTTTTCATATCTAAATATCAAATAAGAATATTTATTTCAATTTCGGCAACTATACGAAAACTGCATTTCAGTATATAATTGAAATTTAAAAATCTGATAGTAGGAATGGTAGATAGCATGATTGTGAAGATCTATGCCAAATTTTTTTTTCATTTTAAATAAGGCAGCAAAGTTAGGACTTTGCATATCGCTTCCTCATTGTTTTTGAATTTTTTAAACAATTTTTGAACAAAAAGTGATTAAAGCAAAACAGTAGAATTACACCTAAGCAGATAAGAAATCCCACCCACAGAATTTTAGAAAACTAGCACCACAAAAAAGTCCCCAAGTACAAGGAGCAATATACCAAAAGGCAAAACCTTTCCCTGATCTCTCAAATCTGGGACTCCTGATTCCATTGCCATTGGTGGGGGTTCTTTACAGCTAGACGGCAGTGTTACATCGATTCTCTCTTCCTTTCTCCCCATACATACTTCATCATCATCATCTTCAACCTCTTCTCCTTCTTCTCCTTCCTCCTCCTCCTCCTCTTGTTCTCCACTGCTACCAACCTTCCATCTCTCCCTCCCCAAAAATCCTTTTCGTCCTTCTCCCTCTTCCCTCTTCGTCCTCTTCCCTTCCATCGCCACCAATCCTCCTACCTTCTTCAACATCAAATCACCGTCTCTCTTTCTCCTGCTGCGGTTCGCGGCGCATATACACCGGTAAGTTTTACCGTTGTCCGACTCGCCGCGTGTTTTACTTCCAGTCGCTGCCGTTGCTGTTGCTTCTGCTGCTGCTGCTGCTGTTGCTGTTGCTGTTGCTGTTGCTGTTGCTGCTGCTGCGGCTGCAAGGCACACGGTCCACAGTTCGTTCAACCAGAGATGCGACGGAAGACGCGCCCGAAGAAGAGGTTCTTGACTCCGCTTCCAACTGCTGCTGCTGCTGCTGCTGCTGACTGGTGTCGTAGTCGGCGTAGCCTGGAATATACAGACAACGGCCTCCAATCCGGTATCCAGCTGGAAGCTCGCTCCTACTCCTCTAATTTTTTTTTTAATTTAATTTTTTTTTTTTTGTTTAAATCCTGATGCTCATCCTGCACTTCCATTTGTTCTTTCTCCTTTTCTTCGGTGGTACCGGGCTCTCCCTATATTACTTTATATACTCGATGACGGACATATTCGGCCTGCAACCGCAGATCATATGATGTAACCGTTATTATACATTCGAGAGACACGGAGAGAGATGTAGGCTTAACCCGGAAGCCACAGGATATTCAGGAGAAATACAAGGACGAAGTCCTTCAGCCCTTATTTTTATAGTTTATTTTGTTTAAAAAATTATTTTGTAAGATTTAGGATTTTAAAAAAAATTTTCTTCGTCTTAGAAGAAGCTTTGGTTTCGTGAACATTTTTCTTTTTCGAGATTTCCATCTCATGTTCACGAAAATAAAGCCTCCTCCTTTTTACTTCCTACTATGTGGAAGTAAAAATGGTTAAAAAATGGTCATTAGTAGACGAAGATTTTTCTTTGTGAAGAATACAAACATTTTTATTTTCTTCCATGCGTCAATATTTTTCTCTTTTGGACTGTTGAAAATTGATGGCAAGATACAATGTACAATTTCTTATCAAATAAATGGATAAATAAAGATTATTTTAATTATTTTCATATTTTATTTAATTAAAAAATTATTTTGTAAGATTAAGGATTTTTAAAAAAATGTTCTTCCTCAAAGCTTGATTTTCAATTTTTTTTCTTTCTTTTTTTCGTGATTTCCATGTCATGTTCGCGAAAATAAAGCTTCCTCTACTATGTGGAAGGGAAAATGGTAAGCATTAGTGGACAAAGATTTTTCTTTCTGAATAATACAACCATCTTTTTTTTCTTTCATTTTTACTGTTTACCATACGTATGTCATTCTATATGTGCGCATCGAAATAGACAATATTTTCATGACGGATGCGTCAATATTTTTCTCTTTTGGACTGTTGAAAATTGATGCGTGGGTGGACGTTGTATGCTGCAAAAAGAGAGTATACAGGGAAAATGGTAGAAAAGGGACAACAATGGGAACGGAAATGAAAACAGAGAGCTCGATAGGGGGAGTTTTACTGCTGGCTGAATGCATGTATAGTCCACGAGAGAGAAAACAGTGAGAGAAAAAGAGAAAGAGAGAAAGGGGGTGAGTTATAACATTCGTATATACATACGTCACACCGTGGTTCTTCGACGGATGAACCAACCCCCACTTGCCACGTCATTGGGCCGTAGTTGCGCGCGACCAAAATCGATCCATCCTCGTCTCTTCTTCGCCAAGCTTCCGGCCTCGTTGCCTCAGCACACTCTCGCGGACTTTTATCGCCCTTCCACATCCAAATTCTCATTTTTATTATTTTTCTTGTTTTTTTTTTTTTATCTTCATCCACCCAACCTCCTGCTTCAATAAGAACATTTCAGCTTACGGCCTGTTTATGGCACTCTCAGACTCAGACGTATATGTCAGCACGCATACACGAAATAAGTACTAATGAGCTTGTGGCCAAAGACAATAAATGTCAGAGGAAATTTTAGGCATAATGTACTGCACATTTAGGGCCATAATAAAAAATTACGAGACAATGGTACCGCCGATATTCACCACCTGATATTTCAATCTCTGTTGTGTGGTTAAATATATATAGAGAATGAATTAGAAGAAAAAAAATCACTCTTTGATACATATTTTTTGTGAGACATTCTCTGTCAATTTACTGCCGGGCAACATTTTTTTTTTAATGCATTCTTTTGAAAATTATTGATATATTTGAAGGGAATAATCGTACCAGAAAAATGCAATGTTTAATATGTGGACTTTGTAATGAAATTTTAATTGCAATAGTTATTTTATTTCAACTTCTAACTTTTTTATTAATTTCAAAAAATATCATTTTTCTTTTTTTTTTTGGAGAAGTAATCAAATAGATTTTTTTGCTCAAATTTTTAATTAGGATATGAAATACGAAACCTTGTGAAATATTATTGAAATATGGAAAAGCACATGAAGAACTAGTAGTAGTTATCATTCATGATTTTTATTTTTTTTTATCTGAAATTGCTTCGATAAAATCCGAAAAAAATTCACGCAAATCGTTTATTACATAAAAGAAAAAAAAAGAACAAATATTGATTCTAATTTTTTTAAACGTTTTATCCGAAAAAAATTTTAATAACAAAGAAAGCAGAGGACATTATGGGTCAAAGTTGAAAAATTTTGATATTTGAGACAAAAATGTTGAGATCTTTTTCAGATTTTTAAATTGCGGACCTCGATATTTTTCTTTAAAAAATCATAAGTTCACCAAATAAATTGTAAAAATTGTAAAAAATAATCTCAGTGCCTTTTACAGTAAAAATAATGATTATTCCAAAATGTTTCTAAGGTGATTTAATTTTTACAATTTTAAAGAAAATTTCACTAAATTACAATTTTCAAGTAATTTTTCTTTTTTTTTTGCAACATTCCACCACAAAATTGTGACAATATTTCAATTACAACAAAACATAGAAAATATCACAAAAATAATTCTGGCAGATAGAGAATTTTTTTTTGTAACTCAACGGTACATATTAAAAATAAATATTAGCAGCGAAAGCTAAGTGAGAATATAATCGATTCCCTAATTTTTATCTAACGACAAATGAACAAAAAAAAATCTCCTAAACGATAGATGAAGAAAAATAAATTCCCTCTCTCTCTCTTAATTATGGATGAAAAAAAAAACTTTCAATAATTGGCGTATTAAAGGATTAACGAGTTGAGTAATAATACACACGTATTATTACTCAACTCGTCCAAAGGTAATTAGAATGATGGTTTAGGGTGCTCGCATAATCGATCTCGTGTAAGTCCCACGAGGCAATCATCAGCCACTAGATTGGAAAAAGTAATACTTTGGGATGAAAAGTGGGAGGGAGAGCGCCCTCTCTCTCCCCTCTCCTCCTCCTCCTCCTCCCCGCTCCCCTCTTCTTTGTAGGACGGGGCCCGAAGTCCCAAGAGAGCGCCTCACGGCCGAACGTGAATATTCCGATGGTCGTTGACCCTCTCGTGTCCGGGCTTTGGCGCCAAACTGTACACTCAGTTTATACTCTCTTCTGCATTAGCCGCGCAATTACCAAGCGAGATAATTGCGGTCCGAGTCATCGTTTTAACTCACCCCCTCCTCCTCTCCCCGCCCCTCCCCTCCCTACCTCCACATTACCCTCTCTACAAAAATCGTTTTTACACGATTATCCGCGAACAATTATACCTCTACATTATATTTCTACGAAATCGAAAACATCGATAGACCTCGAATTATGACTAATTGTCACTGATGATTATTTCAGTCATGTCGTTTGGGTAGAAATCGTTGCTACGTATTTGGGCCTTTTTTTGTCAACCCTAAGAAATTATTATTATTGAAACTGCGGCTGTTGGGGATCTGGGAAAATAAGTATAATGAGAGAGTCTCGATAACGCGTGTGTGGGCAGTTCACGTTACGTACAGGCTTTTTTCGGTGTACTAGTCTGTGTGTATATGGGGCATTCCATGTCAATTCATGGATTCACACTCTTGGATTCAGTTGACGAATTTTTTTTTTAGCATATTTCGGTAAAAAAAAAGAGGATATTTTTTTCAGATTTTTATCACTTGTTTGACATCGTAAAAGAATTTTTTTCTGTAATTTATTAGTAAAAATTAATTTCGATCAGATTTAAAATACTGAATTTTTTTTCCATAAAATCTGGGATTAAAAACAAGTATTCTCATCGTAGTTCGAGAGTGGAAATAATTTATATTTTTTTTTTATTTTAAGAAAAAAAAATGTTCCCTAAATTTTTTTCTAATTAAAATAGCTTTTTTTCAATATCATTTTGATTACTGAACGAATTTTCAGCGTTTACTCTCAAAATATGGGGACATTTATTTTTCACCATGACATGTTTTATTTTTCGTTTTTTTTCCTACAAGAAACCATTATTGACATTTTTAAGATTGAAAATACGGAAAATTTTATTTTTTTCTTAAATTAAAAAAAAAATTGAAATTACTCTCGAACTACGATGGAAATACTTGTTTTCTGTCCTAAACTTTATGGAAAAAATTTCGGAATTTTAAACCTAGTCGAAATTAATTTTTACTCAAGAATTATGGAAAAAAAATTATTTTACAGGGTGAAGTGATAAAAATCTGAAACCTTTTTTGGACCAAAATATGCAAAAAAAAATTCGTCAACTGAACCCAAGAGGGTCAGGCCGATGGCCAAGTGAATTCACTTGGAATGCCCCATATGCATATATATATATATATATATAGTGTATATAGTATATAGAATCTTGGTGAACGCGTCGCAGCGCCGTTAACTTTGATATACCTGGCTTGGTTGGTTGGTTGCTTGCCCGGCACACTCGACCAAGGTGAATGAACCTTGATCGATTCGATCGGGCGTATACAGCGGTTCATTTTGTAAAACTTTGAGGAAAAACAAACAGTCACGTGGGAAATCCATACGAAGAGTATTTGCATTGGCCGACCAGTGTCCAAGAAAAAAAAGAAAAAAAGTAACAGTTCCAAAGTAGAACGTTGGACATTGCTTCCTCAGTAATTTCGATTTTCCACAAAGCCACCTCTGTGAGGAAGCTTATTTAATAATTTTGACTTTCTCATAGAGGAAGCATTGTGAAAAATCGATTAATGATTAAAAATCGAATAATCAATCATTGAACCAGTGCAATAAAAAAAATGTACACATAACTTTAGTCCACATTACAATATCTTTCTAAGCAAAAATTTGGTAAAATAAAAAATCGCAATTGCTCGAAAATCCGAACCGATTTCTTGACTTTTTTGGGTAATTGTGAGCATGAGCAGTAAAATTGTGAGCATACTCACAATTTTATAAATAAATTAAAAGGAAGGAAGTTGAGTAATTGAAATTATTAAAATTCCATGAATTATTCCAGTATTCGTGAAGCCTACGAAATAATTTTATTTTCATAATAAAATAACTGAAAATATTGATAATTTAAATATACAAATTCAGGATTTAATCCTAATGTAATAAAAAAAAAAATGACTGCTGCCAAATGGCAAAACGAGGATTTATAATATTCTGCCTATATTGCGTCACGTTACATCAGAACACGAAGCAATGAAACAAAATTTCGTGGATGCCTTTGCGTACATGCGTTTAAATTCTTCAATGTGTGAGTAAGTATTCTCGCTAAAGAAATCCTTGAGTCAGGTTGGAACTTTTAAGTCGTTTTGAGCAACGAGTCATCGCACCCCCCCTCTCCCTCCCCCTGGGTTCAATAATCTCCAAATCGCTCACGTACACCGTCGTTGTCGTTCATGGGGTGTCTATACATATATGTATATGGGGCATTCCACGTGGGTTCGACCCTTGACCCTTCCGATTGGGTCCGCAATTTTTTACATTTTTTACAACTCTAAAAAACAGTAACTTTTTTTATTATTTTTTTTACACATTTTTAATCATCTACGATTTTTCGCAGCAAATAATCGAACGAAATTTTGGAAAAATCTGAAAAAAGCTGAAAATCATGTGTTGCATAATACAAAAATCTCATTTTTTTTGTTTTTTACCCCGAAAAAAAAATAGACGGAATCATCGGATTTTTCAGAATTTTTTCAGATTTTTACAATGTGTCGTTCGATAATGCGTTTTAAAAAATTGTAGATAATTGAAATGTGTAATTTTTTTTTTTAATTAGTGCTTTTTAGAGTTATTTAAATCACATAAAAAAATATGGAGCCAATCTGAAGGGTCAAAGGTCAGATCCAGATACAAAACAAGTGGAATGCCCCATACATATATATAGAATATAAATGAACTATACCAATGACAGGATTCAAGTCACTGGCACTGGTTCGTGACTGAAAAAAAAAAACACATCAAAATCCTTGATAGTATGCCGGAAAGAACTTTGGTCCTCTCACAACTCGAGGATTCTTGTGACATCGTCGAAAATACATTTGTCTTCCTCTTTTTTTTATTGCCAGGACCTCGCCAGCAGTAGTGCTGAATATGAAGTTCCATTCGGGGTCAATGTCACTGGAGACTCTTAGAATACATCCTGCGAAACTAAAATTAGAATCCCCTGTATATGTCTTTGAAGTTTAAATGCGCCAATTGGAATCAACGAACTCTTGAAAAATTTCATTAAAAATCGAACATAAAATTACAATTTTTTTTCATTTTATAATAAGACATTTCTTCTGCCTTTAAAAAAATTAATTATTCTCTCTGAAATGTCGGATTAAAAAATTGAATTAAAAAATTACAAGAATCCAAAATTTGGCTGATTTTAATAAATATGTAAGAGGGAAAAAAAATATCGTTGAACTGGCAGAGAATGTTAAAATAGATAAAAAAACTAGAATCACTTAACAAATGAAACTCGTAAAATTGAAAATGTGTAGCCAATCACAGACAACTATTTTCGATTCGGTAATGTTAAGAAAATGTGTGTGTGTGTGTGCTTCTCGAGCCAAAAATAGTTGGCCAAGGATCTCTCAATGTGTGTGGAGCCTTCGCGCCTCTTTGGCCATCGCGAGAGAGGTCATTGACCGTACGTTAAATTTCCGCGTGACGTACCGCGACATTGACATTCGTTATAGCCTTGTAGTGTTCTTTGCGTCTCCACACCCACGCCACGTCGAACCAGCTCAAATTATTCGTGATTTTTTTGGTGATTTTACAGCCATCGATTTTACATCAACGCGATATTCGACGCTATTTTTTGTTTCTAAATCTTTGAAAAAAAGAAAAAAAATTCATCCCGCATTTTTTTTTTTGCATAAATAAAAACGATTTATATATACCACACAAATTTTGTTCTTTTTTTTACATTTTACGAAATTGAATAAAATTTAAAAAAATATCTCAAGGTTAGAAATAATAAAAATTGATGTGTCTTATTATTGTAAATATATCAATTACAAAATATCAAATATAAAAACATCTCAATTTTGGTTTTAATCATTCTCATCGTAAAACTTCATTTCACCTCTGATTGCATAAGAAATAGAAACGAAAAAAAAGAAAGTGTTTACACATTTAAAAAAAAAATTATTATCATTAAAATGGAAGATAAAAATATTTTTCCCTTCGAAAAGAAGAAAAAAAATTCATCCCCCATTTTTTTTTGCATAAATAAAAACGATTTATATATACCACACAAATTTTGTTCTTTTTTTTACATTTTACGAATTTGAATAAAATTTTAAAAAAATATCTCAAGGTTAAAAATAATAAAAATTGAGATGTCTTATTATTGTAAATATATCAATTACAAAATACAAAATCTAAAAACAAAACGAAAAAAAAAGAAAGTATTCACACATTTAAAAAAAAATTATTAACATTAAAATTTAAAAAAAGAACATTCCTTTTTTTTTTTTTAATAATACCAAAATTGTGTAAAATAAAAAGAAAATATTTCAAGATTTAAAAAAAGAAAAACTCATTTCACGAATTGAAAAAGAATGGAATTCGATGGTGGTCCATTCGTTATATAAGAAGCGTAAGCAAGAGAGAGAGAGAGAGAAAGAGAGAAAGATGAGATTTCTTCGTCTGTCTCGCGGTGCGTCTACAGTAAAAACCGCCTCTAGTGGTGAAGAAGTGAGATTTACACGGCGTTTCAAAGTTTAAGCCACTTGACTGCGTGCGATGTGGGGCTATAAGGACACACTTGGCGGCATAGAGGGGATAGAGGGGGGGGGGGGGGGGGATGGGTGTGGGGGGGATTCATCCGTATGGAGCCAAGTCTCGGTATACGCGAGGGGGTTGTAGGGGTGGGGGTAAGGGCCACGGCATCGGGAAAGCCACGAGCACCTGTGGATCTCCGTACCTCGAGCCACGGTAGAGTCACTCACCGACCACCACCACCGGACCTCCGAAACTCTGAGCGCAAGAACGCCACCGAGCGAAATAAACGAAAATCCGTTGAAATTTCGGTGTGTGTGTGTGTGTGTGTGTGTCTATGTGTGTATGTGTTATGTGTAAGCTGAAAAAAAAACGGCGTGAGCATTTTATTCAATCGATCGAACGATCTATCTAAAAAAAAAAAAAAGAAAAAAGTCCTAAAAAGAAAAACGAAAAAATAATTTTTTTTCATTCGATTGGAGAATTAAAAAAAGCAAAAAATCTGTGAATGTGAAAAGTTGACTTGTGTGCAGTGATTCAGAACCGTCCGATTAAATCTAAAAAAAAAAAAGGATCTTTTCCCTCCCTTTTTTTTTTTTTTTGAAAAACAAGAAATAAAATTTAGTTAATAAAAATCGAAATACAGTATTATTGGTGTAAAAGTGAACTTCCAAAACTGTGATTCATTCTTTTGTTGTTTATCATTGTTGTTGTTGTTGTTGTTGTTGTTGTTTTGTGAGGTAAAACGGAAGGGAAGCACGTGTGTCTCGTTTTAACGAAGCGAATGTCGTCGACCTGCGACGTTTTCTGCTCGAGACACACTCATCCGACTGTATTTTATCAGCGATATACTAGAAGCAAGAAAAGTCACTTGGCTTAGCTTTGCTACCTTATTCATGCTGAGAACATCGCTTGGACAATATTTGACGGGAATTTTTTCGTTTACACAACGCATCGCGATAAGATTTTTAGCGATTTTTGGATTTATCGGTAGCGGAATTATCGTCGGGAATTATAGTTCCAAGATGCGGTGGAAGTGTGTATGACATAAATCTGGTTGACGGTTATTATTATTATTTTTTTTTAAATTCAAAACCAGAGTGCGAGATATTGACTTTTTTTTTATTCAGTGCAGTGCATTTTTCTTTGTTGTTTTTTTGGAGATATATTTTCATCGATTGTGTTAAAAAAAAAAAAAAGAGCTTTTTGTTGCCCACGAGGAGGTTTTTATTTTGGATACCAGGATATGCCATTGCGGACAACATGCCTAGCACCATAAGAGGTAAGTTTTTTTTTACGTGATTTCTACTGGCAACTTTTAGATTTGACTTTTTTTTACTTCCTGATAGATCAAGATTTTGTGAAATATTTTTTATTTTTCGAAATTTTTATGTTAGCACACTCGAAATGGTCCAAACATCATGAAAGGTGTTGGTATTAGTTGCTGTGGCCGGAATATGAAGATGGACGGTTAAATACTTAATTTTTTTTAGTAGAAGAAGTGCCTACTTCTCGCACTCGTGTCGTAATGTACTATTATGCCACGCGGTGTGAGAAGTGGGCATTTCTCGCACTCGTGAAATAAAGTTGTATACGAAACTCGTGCGAGAAACTTTTTCTCGAAGACGCTTGATCGCACTCGTGTCTTAATGTACTATTATGCCACGCGGTGCGAGAAGTAGGCACTTCTCGCACTCGTGAAATAAAGTTGTAAACGAAACTCATGTGATTGCGACACTGGTTTTCAGCTCGTCCTGCAAACTCACACTCGTCAAGAAAAAGTTTTGTTATCGCACTCGTATCGTAATATACTATTCTTAAACTTTTCAATAAGATTTATATGCTTCTACAAAAAGAAAATGATAAAACAAATTTTCGCTAACCTGTTTTTGGTAGAAGAAAAAAAAAATTATATAAATAAAGGACATTAAAAAAAATTCGGTCTCAAAGTTACGTTTTAAAGGGCGTCGTTACGCAGCCATGCACTCGAAGTTGCGAATGTGGATGTCGTGTTGTTGTTTTTTTTACCGTTCTCGCGAGCCACTCGAGCGTCTCAGAAAGCAGGGAACGGGGTAGAGGCTATATATTCCGTTATATTATCGCGAATCCTCTTCATCTTTTTCTCCCTACAGCCCATAATATCCTCTATAAGTAAACAGTCCGTCAGATATTATATTAAGTTGAAAAATAATAATATACGTCAATATTGTAAGAAAAAGTTATTTCCTCAAAAATTATTATATTAATAAATAATCGCATTTGAAAAATAATAATTAAGTAGATAAAATCTCTACATTGTTATGCAAATTGATGTAAATGTCAGATTTAAAATCAGAAAAAAAAAATTCACGCAAATTCCTTATCACATATATTTAAATATTTAAATAACAGCCGAAAGTGTTGCTCTTGCTTCTAATTTTAAACAGAATTTTTGAGATTTTTTTTTTTTTAGAATTTTCAAATTACGGCCCTCAATATTTTTCTTTTAATATATTTTTTAAATAAATAAAAAATATTCAACCTAATCTGGAAAACCTAAAAAAAAATCTAGAATTCTTTTTTTAATTAAAAAGAAAATAGAACCTAATCCAGAAAACCTAAAAGAACCTAAAAAAAATCTAAATTTTTTTTTTTTTTTTTTTTAAATAGAAGCTAATTTAGGAAACCTAAAAAAACCTCCCCGTTTTTAAGTTCCAATAATTGGTTTTAAAACCACTAGTAGAATCTTAAAAATCCATAGTTTCTTTACGTCACGTCCTCTTCTATTTCCAAAAAAAAAAAAAAAAAAGGAACACACTATATCTAAAGATAGTGTCCTCAAATCTCTCTTTATATCTCTTGATAAAATTGACAATAATCGATCGTCTCTCGAAAAGGTCGTCGCATCGTTTGAGTTCCTCGCGATATAGGGTCGTTGAATAAATAAAAGATCTTTTTCTTTTTTTTCGCGGAAGGTATAACAGTAATATCTGCGCTGGAGGCGCGTTGTCGTTGCGGTTCTGTTGCGCGAGGGTCACTCGGGGTCAGTAACACACTGAATGTGGACGCGCGCGAGAGCTTCAACAGCAGCAGCAGCAGCAGCAGCACTAGCAGTACTGTGACGTAAGAGCCGTGAGCGCGCGCGCGCATGAAATTTCTGCAGCGCGCGCGGGAACTGAGCGAGGCACGTGTGTGCATTCGTCCCTCCATGCAGCCGCGCGAGTTACGCGACGTTTTGTTGGACACGCACTTCGTGCAGCTCTTCTTCGTTGTCATTAAGGGCGTATGTGTGAGGGAGAGGGGGCGGGTGGGGGAAGAGGAGGGGGAGGGAAATAGCAGGTGTATTCGATTACAAGAGTGTAAAAGAGCGGAAGAGTAATAAAAGAGAGCTCGAGAAACGTTTATATGCTATAGAAGAGAAGAGAAGAAAAACGTGAGCGCAGTGAATACACAGACGCTGTGCACTTTGTATCGATCGCCGATCGGTAAATAATGCACGAGCTCGCCCTATGGGATTATCTCGCGTAGCACGAGACTCCTCTTCTTTGCCTCTCTACTTCCGTGATTCCGTTCACGTGTCTTTTTTTTTTTTTTTTTTTTTTTTTTTTCACTCACTGTTCTTCCTCAATTCTGTTGAAATAGCAGAGCAATGTAACTAAAAATAATTTCCATAGATCTTCCTGTGTTGAACATATATCATTTATTGACTTAATCCAAATTGGGGTTTTTTTAGTTTGGCGCATTATTTTATATTGAATCAATAAGTGGTGAAGAGTGATTTTATTATACCGGAAAATTTAGAGCTAATTTAATGCATTGCTCGAAATTATGCGATAGTTTAATTATGCACCGGTCGAGTACAGTTTTAAAAATCGTTTTAGTGTTACAGCAAAAGTAAATAATATACCCAATTTTTTTTTCTTTATTAATTTAATACGTCAACCGGTACTTCTAAACTTGATAAGTTCCACCGGCAACAAAAAAAAATAGATTTTTGAAAATTAAAATATTAAATAAAATGAATGTGTTTAAAAATAAATTCTTTGATTATTATTAATTATACTAAACACTTCGAAAAGCACACATCTTTCATTAATACTGGTTCAAATAAATTCAACCCTGAATTCTAAAGTACCTATTTTCGTCTACAGAATTTTTATTTATTTTCCAACAGCGAAAATCGGTAAAATATCAATATCAATAATAATAATGAAAAATATTTTCTTTTATACTAAATTCTCAGTTAAATGTATAACCTAATCTCTCGCAATATACAATATATTCAATTACATTGTAAAAATAATCAACATTAACAATAATAGAAAAAGCTTAAATACCAACAATATAAAATAAACTGATACTTCACCAAAAAAATCAATCTCAAATTTACAAATAATAAATCTGTCATAATTGGGTGAGAAAAAATTCAATGCAAAAGATTGAATATCAAAAATATAAAATAAAGCAATACCTCACCAAAAAAAATCAATCTCAAATTTACAAATAATAAATCTGTGATAATTGGGTGAGAAAAAATGCAATGCAACGCAGATGCATCAAATACACTTTTACTCAAAGTGCTCACAAATGACAGGTTCTCTTCGTGTGCTGTAATATACCGATCGTAATTTCAATGATTACGTAGCAGCGACGAATGATATACGAAGAGAGAGAGAGAGAGAGAGAGAGAGAGAGAGAGAGAGAGAGAGAGAGAGAAGAGAGAGAAGGGGCTAAAGGGTGAAGGCACCGCATTGGTTCGGTCGTAGCGTTCCTGGCAGGTGGCAAAGACCTTGGTACGTTACGATCGATTACCCAACCGAGTGAGTTTTCGGGCTCTCTCTCTCTCTCTCTTTCTCTCTCTTTCTGTCTCTCTGAGCCGGGCACGCCGGTTTTCGTGGCTGGCCACCTCGGCAACCCGTGAGTCGAGAGAGCCGATCGCACCACACAAACCGAACACAAACTCGGCAGCCACAGAGCAGCAGCAGCAGCAGCAGCAGCCAACTCTGACTGCTTCCCGGTTCGGCCACGAACAAAAGCCCGGGGTCAACGAACCCACTGGCACGTACGCGTATATATACGGCTCTGAGGGGCCGATTATACATGCCCCACCGACACATACACATACACAAAGCACACCCACGGCCTTTTACTCTCTCAACCCCGTCTCTCTCTCTCTCTCTCTCTTTTCTCCAATTTTCTATATACCTGCCTGTTATATTTGCCTTACACACTGATTTTATTTTGTCAATTTATTCAACTGAGACATTCTGTCACAAAATTCTCCGTTGTATTTTAATAAAAAAAAATAAATAAAGCAGGTATACATATATTTTGTATAGAATTATCAGGTTGGAATATATTACATTGTTAATATTTAATTGATTATGTTGACTACGTTAAAAATAGATTTTTTTTTTTAGGTTACTAATTGGAATTTGTTTCGAAAATATTATAAATATTATATAATAATAATTGTTATTATTATTGAATCATGAAAAACAATGTAAATTTTTTTTTTTTTAATTATTTTTTAACGATAATTTTTTAATATTCAGTAAAAAATAAAAATGATAATTTCTTAAATATTTAGTAAGAAAAAAAAATTAACATTTCTAAACTTATATTTCAGGAATGTGTTTTAAGCTCTCAATTATTATCGTAATCGAACCCATGGTTAATTTTTTGTTTATTTTTTTAACTGGACGAAAAATAATTATTAAACGTTTTTCCAAATTCTCAATAGAATATAATAATATCACGAGTTTTGGAGAACTTAAATTTTTTTACATTTAATATCGATAAAATACTTGTTTTAAGATTTAAAAAAAAATGCTCTTACTATTTTAATATCGAAAAACGTTTAAAAAAAAAAATAGATTTAAAAACAAAAAAAAATGTCAAATTATTAAAAACTAATATTCCGTATAATAATTTCTTTTATCCTCCTCTGTTCGAAATTTTTTTTTTTTAACACACGTCTATTTCTCCGAATGAAAACCACAAAAGTCGATGAATTCTGGTGAACGCAGTGTAATTCTGGTTTAAAAGTTCTACGATGTCGTAAATTTCGTTAAAACTCGAAGATCCTAAAAGGCGTTTCCTGGTAGAGGGTGAGAAGAGAAAAAAGAAAAAAAAACCGTAGAAGAAGAAGAAGAAGAAGAAGAAGGGACCGCTGGTTGGGTCAGTTCGGGGCTGTACCGGTTTTCGATGATCCTCATACGCTCCCAGAGTATTCTGGATGCTGGGCTTACGAGGTCCATCACCGAGCTCCCTAACACGAAAACACACAAATGTAAAATATAAAAAAAAATTTCGTGCATTAACCAGTGAATCTCACCTGGTTACCTGTAATTTTTGTTTTTACGAATATTATTTTGACGCCAGGACGTTTTTTTTCTGCTTCAAGGCCATTAATTAAAAAAATAAAAACCATATTTATCGAATTCAATTTTAGGCATAAAAAATTTGTAAATATTTTTAGCACAACCTTAAACAATAACAGGACGGAAAAAAAAATTCATGAAACAGCTAATCAATTTTTCAAATGGTCACTATTTATCTTATTTAAAATCAACGTGTCGTCTTCTCGAAGCACGAGAAACAAGGTATTCCATTCCGCGCCCACTCCTCTAAGTCGCGATTTTCTGCTATATACGTAGAGAGTCGCTCTAACTTCCTGGAGGAACGAGCGCGATCGCGTTCGCTGTGCCTTCGGGGGTCTTATCTCCCGTGGCGATAAGGACCGCTTGGGCTTGAGAACGATGACGGGCTCTCGTCTCGAGATAATCCACCGCTTGTGGTGTTCCCTTAACACGCGTATTTCTCTCTCTCTCTCTCTTTCTGTTTCTCTTTCTCTAGCTGCAAAGTTAAAGGCGCGCGATATGGCGTGAGATAGCAAAGCAAAAGACGAGCGTTAGATAGAGCGGCAGTGACCCCGTGTAACCTTTAAGGGAATGGTTCAAGAGTCATTCTCCGGTACAACTATAAGTATAGCAAAAACCAAAGAGCTCAGAAACCACCTTCGCACACACTTCATCAAGCACCTCACTTTTGCCGTGTTCTCTTCTATTCTTTCATAATTTTTTTTTTTTTTTTTTTCTTTTTCTATCCTTAGTTCACTACCCTTTGTGTACTTCGCCAGGCTTCGAAATTGTCCTTAGCAACCCTTCGTCAGAGCGAGCTGACACGCTCGTCCAGTTTCGGTAAATAACACGACACACGAGAGCCCACGAAGAACGAGAATGAAGATGTTTGTTCGATCTAACACGAAGAAAAAAATTTTAAAAGTAGCAACTCGACTACTGTGGAATATGAGACTTGCCTTTGGGAAAGTAAATTACCTTACTGGCACAAGAAAATTAGCTTCGATTCAACTTTTTTTTATTACATGTATGTATGTATGTATATATCACTCGGAGGACAACTCATAGGAGGGAGTTAGAAAAATCCTGACCTGGAGGAGGAAGATATTGTGGGACCTAGAAAAATCCTGACCTGGAGGAGAGGGATATTGTGGGACCTAGAAAAATCGTGACCTGGAGGGGAGCATTATAGGAGGAAATTAGAAAAATCCTCACCTGAAGGAGGGAGAGATTGTGGGACAGAAAAATCTTGACATGGAGGAGGGGGATATTGTGGGACTTAGGAAAATCCTGACGTGGAGGAGGAAGATATTGTGGGGCCTATAAAAATCCTGACCTCGAGGGGGGCATTATAGAAGGAAATTAGAAAAATCCTGACCTGGTGGAGGGGGATATTGTGGGACATAGGAAAATCCTAAATTAGAGGGGGCATTATAGGAGGTAAACCAAAAATTCCAACTCTAGAGGGGCGTATATTGTGAGACTTAGAAAAATCTTGACCTTTAGCGTGGTTTGGGGAATATCATGGGTCTCACTTAGAAAATAATCCAGACCTTAATTAAATTACGATATATATGTTCGAATAAATTTTCATCGATTTTAAAGTGCCTTTTAGTAAACGCAAATCCGGCTAACGATCAAATAATTTTTTTTCTCTATAATAATTACATATTTCTCAATACGGTACTCAATATACTTAAAGGGTTGAATAATTCGTGGCAATCAGAGGATAATGTTTATACCGACCATCGTCGTGACTCGATTTCGTCGAATATAATGAGGGACCAACCCCCCCCCCCCTGTGCTGGTTATGGTTGGTTGGGTGGTGCTGAGATTACTTCATAGCAGCGTGACGCGCCAAGAGATTGGATTTCGGTGGTCGGCATCCAGACCGCCGTTCGGCTCTCAAGCTTTAACACACACACACACACATACACCCAATCGCCGGTCGAGCGATTCACGCTCGAACACGGCTCTTCGAAACACGCACGAATTGCGCCGAGCCAACACAGCTATAAGCGCTGTATTAGGTACACTGCCGGAAGTTCATAAGAAGATACCCAAATTACCAAGGGCTCAGGGAGCGCGGCGTTACATAGCAAGCGTTATACCGTTACGAGCAGTGCGGTGTGGAAGGGACGGTGGGGGGGGCGAAGGGAGTTTTTTTTTCGGGGCCCTTGACGCCAGTCAGCCAGCCAGCCAACCTTTATATATACCTTCCACTCGCTTTCGTCCGTGTTACAGTCCTTCATTCTCGGAGTCCTGGGGTTTTAGGAGTCGAGACATTCCCCGGTCTTAACGACGACATAAATCGACTCGGACATCCAAATCCTTCCCTGTCGAGACATTTTTTTTTTTTTTTTTTTTTTCTTTTTAATCCTCCCAGATCGATTCTCCACTTTTCTTCTGAGAGATTTTTTTTTTCCCCCCCATTTATATTTTGATCGGAATGAGAAGATAACATATGGCAATTAAATGCATCACTGTGGAAACTTGTTTATTATCGTTTTGTAACTTTGTGTGTATTGTGTGGGATTTAATTTAGGAATATAAAGTTTTAGAATTTTTTTTTTTTTTTATTACAATATTTTTTTTTAATATACTTTGTAGAAATAATTAATTTGTAAATTGGAATATTTTATGAAATAATTTTATCAATTGTTTTAAAAAAATAACGCGATAAAAAAAATCAATGTATTAAAAATTCAAATAAAAAAAAATCGCTACCATGAAACTGAAGAAATTTAGTTAATTTTTCAGTCTGGAATTAAATGATGAAATTTTGTAACTTAGCTTCAACGAGTTCTTTCAAAACTTTTTTAACTAAAAAATAGTGCTTAAAATGATGTATCTACAATTTTACTTAACATCTTGAATTTGAATGATTGCTAATTAAAAAAAAAAACAAAAAAAATTCTTTTTATTCATCAGATCAATAATTTTTATGAAAGAAAGATGAAGAATTAATTTCAATCCTCGTAATAATTGTAATGTCTCTATTGAAGCTTTGCGTGACTGTAAATTCCGCTGGAAAATCTAGAATTTTACATGGGACAGAGAGTATATATACCGGGATTTAATAACGCACTGCATGCGTTTAATTTAGGCCTCGTTGCACCTGTATATATCACGGAGAGCTCGCGTACGCGTATTATCCTCGGCCAAGAGCGATTAGCGTTAGCCTAGTCATATTCTCCTCTTGGCTCCGTAAATAGCCTTTCGGAAAGCGCATTAACCGTGCGCGCAACGTAATACATGCCCAACGCCCGTTAGCCTTCCGCTGGTGCTGCTGCTGCTGCTGCCACACTGATGCACTCCACAACCGTGTCAATTAGGTGAAAATGGTTGCATGAACCGCTAATTTGCATCAGCTAACGAATGTTACCCGCCCTGGTGCCTCCGCGAACTCGCCAGCTTCTACGATTCTGGTCAATAATGCATACACTGTCCCACTTATTGACAACCGATTGAGACCCTTAAAAACACCCTTAAAAAATAGTATATCACGATACGAGTGCGAACATATTTTTTCTGACGAGTGTTGCAATCACACGAGTTGAGAAAAAAATTTCTCGCACGAGTTTCGTATACAATTTTATGCCACGCGGTGCGAGAAGTACCTACTTCTCGCACTCTTCGTTGTATACGAAAGACGTGCGAGAAAAGTTTAATCGCACTCGTATCGTAATATGCTATTATCGCACTAGTGCGAGAAACGCGACTTCTCGCACGCTCAGCAAAGCGAAGCGTGCGAGAAGTGCCTACTTATCGCACTAATGCGAGAAGTATGCACTTCTCGCACCGCGTGGCACAAAATCACTTAACTCACATTTTAATTTTCGCATCTGGGGACCTTTTTTACATTATCTGAACATTGTTATGAATAACCGTTACGTTAAAAAAATTGTTTAACTCGATTCAACTCGATGAAGCTCCTTAAGGAAGCATTAAAATCGGAATTTTCGCGAACAATTCCCAATAATCAAATGCCAGTCAACAAAAATTATTTCATAATTTCATTTTTTTCTGTTTAAAAATATAGTAAAGTTGAATAAATTATTTTTCATTAACTTCATTTTCATGACAACGTATACGTTTTATTTTTTTAAAAACAATAATAACAGTATTGGTAATAAATATTATTCTTTGTTGTTATAAGAAAGATTATAGGTTACATTGCAAAAAAAAATGGCTAACCTATGTAAATATCAGTGTTGATTAAAGTGTCGATATCAAACATCTTTCTTACATTGTACAATTTCACATATATATATATATACATACATATATATTCTTCTCCGTCGATAAATCAATTGAAATCTCACCAACATAAACACAAGCATAAATCATCGAGCGAGTGTATATAAATCATAATGGACAACTGTAAAGTATTATCTTCCACGGTGAATCGTGCTTGTCGATACAAACGTCATAAACCCGGATTGGATCGCTTGTGAAGAAAAAAAAAAGGTGAATTACGAGCGTATGTGGCATTCCCTGTCAACTGCAGTAACACTTTTTTCTGATCTTCTCTAATTTTTTATAAATAGCTACATTTTTACTCGAGATAACTGCGTGAGAAATTTTTCAAATTTTCTTTGAAAAAAAAAAAAAATATATAACTTATTTTTATTTTTTCGAATTTGAGTTGAAAGTTGGACTTCAGAGACTTGATCACTAAAAATTGCAATTCTTATCATTTTTTTTTTTCTTCGACTTATTTTTTTTTTCAAACCGAATAAAATGCAGAATTTTGAAGAAAAAATGTTCACTCATTACTCTAAAAAAAAATGTATCATGTTTATTCTGCGGTATGAACTTTTTTTTTCTGACGTCTCGAAACAGGATTGGCCCACTTTGTACGCAATGCCTCATAAATACAATACCATGTATAAACGTCAACGATTGAAGAAGTATCGCAAGCACATGGCTCGAGAGCAAAGTACTATATCTTATAGCATAGCGGTGCGGTTGCGATTTACTCGTGAAGCGTGTGTGAGTGCATCCGCGGTAGCCGCTAAGAGTCAGCATCGTAAGCCGATATACTGTATATATACAGATTGCGGGCTCTGCAAGAAAGCCGGGCGACGCGTGAGTCACAGAGAGAGAGAGAGAGATTCCTCGTTGTACCGGTCGGCCCTACGGCTCTCTATGTTTTATATATTTATTATATATGGGGCATTCCAAGTCAATTCACATGGTCATCGGCCTTGACCCTCTCGGATTCAGTCGATGAATTTTTTTTTGGCTAATTTCGGTCCAAAAAAAAGAGGATAATTTTTTTCTAGATTTTTGTAACTTGTTTTAACCCTATAAAATAATTTTTTTCCATAATTTTTTAGTAAGAACGAAATTTTGAATAGTTTTGAAATTCTGAATTTTTCCCATAAAATCTGCGATTAAAAACACATATTTCCATCGTAGAATGGGCCGAGAATAATTTCTATTTTTTTTTTTATGTTTATTAATTTAAGAAAAATATAATTAATAATGGTTTCTTGCATTCGAGAGTAAAACGCTTCGCCCAATAATTAAAACAAAATTGAAAAAAAGCTATTTCAATTAGAACAAAAATTAGGGAACATTTTTTTTCTTCTTGAAACAAAAAAAAATTATTCTCGGCCCACTCTCGAAAAATCATAATCAGAATTTTAAGACTGGTCGAAATTTAGTTTTTACTAAATAATTATTAAAAAAAAAATTATTTTATAGCGTTAAAACAAGCTACAAAAATATGAAAAAAAAAATTATCCTCCTTTTTTTTTATCGAAATTAGCCAAAAATAAATTCGTCGACTGAATCCGAGAGGGTCAGGCCGATTAACACGTGAATTGACTTGGAATGCCCCGTATATATAAAAATACATATATACAATCTACACTGACAGCTAAGAAGCTGCTATTCAGCAGGAGTATTGCGCGCCGCTATGACGAGGACGCGACCAACTCTCTGTGCTTTGCTCTTCTGCTACTATACTATATAATCACATTGCGAGAGTGGGGAATCACGCCTGAGAGAGAGCGAGAGAGAGAGAGAGAGAGAGAGAGAGAGACGACGGTGCATCGTCGAAGCTCAGATCCCCTCAGTCATTGAACTCCGGGCTCGTTCAACTTACCAGCTGTTTTCTTACTCCCGTGCAAAATACGACGTACAGTCGTTGGCACTCCTCATTCTCACATGCTTATACGACTCGCCCTTCTTCATCTTCAACTGGGCCTACACGCCATGTCTTCTGCTTCTTTGACTCGACACTCGGGCTTTCTTGGTTTATCATCATCGAAGAAGAGAGAGAGACAGAGAGCGATAGAATGCCGTAAGGAACTCGCGTTTTACGCTCATTGAAGTCACGAAGGGACAGAGGCTACCGGTTGATATTAGCAAATTAGCAGCAACTCCCATTTGTTGATAATTTGCAATGTTTTTGGAAAAACTGAAGTAAGACGGAGAGAAAAATTTAATTTGTCAGATACACAATTTTTTTTTTTTAACTAAGTGCTGCTTTTAGAAAAATATATATTTTATTCAATAAATGATTTGTTTTTTTTTTTGTTCTAGGTATTGTAACAAATTAATTTGGTAAATTAGTTGCGAGAAAGAAACAATTGAAGATTTGTCAAATTTACAAATTTTTACATTTTTTGTGAAAATAGAGTGATAATTTAAAAAAAAATATTACAGAAAAAAAAAATTTTACTAATTTTTTTTTTTTGGAAACCGAGTGGAATTTTTCAAAAAATTGTTTTATTCTATAAGTAATCGGTTTGTTACTTCAAGCCAAAAATTTTGCGGTCAACACATTTTTTGTTGTTAAATTGGTTAAAAAAAAAAAAGTTGTTGTTTCGTTCGTTTCTCAAATTTTTTTTATTGGCAATAAAAAACGTTCCAGAATGAAATTATTAATTTTTATTAAACAATTTCTGGGTATTATAAAAAATTCTCAATTCCTAAAAAAAAAAAAAAAAAAAAAAATCCATGTAAATTTTTTCCCCCATGTTTTTAGTCAATATTTGAATAACTTTTAGCCACTGCACTGTAGTACAAAGAAATCTCCGAAAAAAGAACAAAGAAACCACGTACATAAAAAATATTTTTCAAACTAATTTAAAAAAATATATAAGATAAATAAAATATCTTGTATAAAAAAAAAAATCTGAAAAATTCTCTCCCCCCCGCCCCCAAAAAATATTTCCATGTAAATTATCTTCACTCGGACTTTCGTAAATATTTGTATAACTTTTTACCATCATCCTGTGATTACAAAGAAATGTCTGGTAGGAAAGAAGAGAAAGAGAGGATTAGCGTGTGTCTCGGCTCTGCAGAGAGAATTCCAAGGTTGGAGGGAGAGAACGACGAGCTAGTCGTAAAATTTTTGGACACTCGTTGGGGTTACGTGCGTCCGATGGCATTCCTACAGAACGAAGCACCAGCAGGAGCATCAGCAGCAGCAGCAGCAGCAGCAATAGCAGCAGCAGCAGCAGCATTGTCGCCGTGGGTTTCCAGCAGAGCGCCGCGCTGCTGCCCCGAGGTATTCGATAGCAACTCAGAGAGCTTCGAGGGTCGTCGACCGCAGGTGCCTGCTGTGTATACTGCTGCTTTGCTGCTGCTGCTGTTGCTGCTGATGCTAGTGTGCTGCTTCTTGTGCTCGGCAGGTCGTGTAGAAACCGGCACCAGCAACCTCCCGAAACCGAGACACCGGGCGCCTGCCCACTTTTCTTAACCGTGAAAATCATCATCCTTGATCTCACAGGAATCTTCTCACACTATTCGAGATCTCTCTCTCTCTCTATCTCTATACGATTTCAACCCGCCTACATCTTTTCTATCTCGAAAATTAATCCAGCTGGCTGCTTCGAGCCAGGGTCATATTTTTTTTTAAATACCAAATACAATCCTCTCCCTTTTATAATCGCTTTGTCCACGGGGGCGGGGGGGAGGGGGTTTAATAGTTAGAGTTTATGATTTCTTACACGTGGTTTCGTTAACCAAGAAATTTATTTCATTTGGAATTTGAATCTGAGAGAAGATTGTGAAGAACAATTATAATGTATAAATTTTCATTTTTTTTTTACATTTTTTTTAAACTATTTTGAAGTTTATTATCAATTTAAAGGGAAAAAAATATATATTGGAATAATTTTTAAAAAATCATGTGCATTGGAAAAAGAATTAATAAATTCTGTTCCTGGGAAATTAATTTTTTTTTTTAATTGGTTAAACTCTTCTTCTGTAACACTAATTTATTAATACATTTTTGGCATTATTGTAATATTTTCACAAACAATTTTCTTCAATTTAGCATTTATATATTTTATATCTAAAAAAAATTTTATTTTATTTTATTTTTTTTTTGTTCATATTCTTAAAATCAAAGTCATGAGAAGAAAATGGGTTCAACAATTAAATCACAAATTTTTTAAGTAATTTATTTATACTTATAAAATTTTCATTTTTCTTATCTTAATATAATTACGATAAAAAAAAATAATAATAAAAATAATTGATCTATCATAATTATTTAGATATAATAAAAAGGCAGAATACAAATATATACTTTCATTTAACTTATATTTCTTTCGATACGACTAATCCTATCCTTAATTAAATGGTTGCGAAAAGATTCATTTAATATGCAATTAAACATAATTACCGTATGAACTTTTGCTTACACTAAAATTCTTTATATTCCGTCGAGTCAGCCGAATATTATTCTCATTATCCAGAAGACATATTAAACGACCACGTTTAATTCTTCAAAAAAGATAAATAAATAATATTTTTTAAATCAATCTAAAAAAAAATATTAATTCATTTAGAAGAAATAAACAAAATTTATTAATTTTTAATTAACCTAAAAATATCAATAATTTATTTAGAAAAAATAAATAAAACAATTAAATAAGTCAAATTTGTATTTAATCCAACAATATAAATTAAATTATTCAGATTTAAAAAAAAAATTAATTCATTCTTAATTAACGAAAAAATTAATTAATTTATGAAAGATAAATAAATTGTCAAAAAAAGCAGCTACACATAGTTATGAATTTTAGCTTAGAATACAAAAATACGTTTTTTTTTTCTTCTTTCGAGGTAGCCGAAAATATTATTTTCTCATATCCCGGAAGACTCGTTGAAAGGCCACGTTCCGCTGGCTCTCGTAGGCATGTAAATCCACTCTTCCGCGTGCTCGAACAGCCCCCCAGAGTATAGAATTTCTCGTGAGTCGTTCTCTCTCATTCTCTCTCTCTCTCTCTTTTTTTCTCGTCTCTCAGCGCGCGTCCTTGCGTATTACGTTCTCGGCCACGGCGTTATCGCGTCTTTACTATACACACTCTCTCTCTGTGTAACGTCTCTGTGTTGATGTCTCGTCGTCGATGCGTTGTCGTCAGTTGAACGGAGTTCAAAGTCACGGACCTCGAGCGAGACGTGCCTGCCGGAACGTCAAACTCTGCGAGAGATATCCCTCTCTCAGTCTCTCTCGGTGCTACCCAAACCCCGCGCTCGTCACTCTTTTGAATATCGCATTTCGATAATGAGAGGACGTTGCTCTCCAAACGATTACGTTGGCAGGCCGAACAATTCAAACACATTTTTCGACAATTATTTCATTCAAAACGAGCTTTAAAGATGCGCAACAAATTTTCACGGCATAGTCATTTTGATAAAAATTTGTGCCAAGGACGATGAAAACAGAAAGTTTTTTTTTTTCAATGTAAAGTAAAAATGGTAAAATTAATGAAAAAAAAAAAAAATTAAAGTAGTTACAATTTTTTGGAATTACATACCTAAATTTTGAATTAATTTAATCATGAACTTTCCTTAGTTAATAAATCAATATTTATTTACAATTTGATGCAGAATTTAATTACGACTTCTTTGAACCTTTATTTAAATTAAATGTTTAGTAATGAAATTAATTTAATTATCTATAATGAGTAAAAAAATCAATGTTTATTTATATTAGCATCTACAGCAAGATTTTCTAATTTTAGTTTTTTTTTTTTTAATCTCTACTAAAGTGAAAATATTCTCCCAAATTCATGAGTTTAATTCGTCGCGCAATAATTAAAAAAAAAAAAAAAGAAAAAACAATTAAATTGCACACAACATTGTATCGAGTATTAATTAGCCAAGGCCACTGATAGTTGCAGCTCGTTAGTGTAGCTACGTCATCTATCAGTTATCCAATTACGTGAAACTGATTCTAAAATAACGTCGGCGTTTTAATTACATTTTTCACGTTCCGCAGCGAGCGTTCGATATTATTGATTTGTAATATAGCGAGAGCATTGCTACTGTACAAAATCGTCGATGCAACATATTAGCACAGCTTTGTCACGTATAGACTGCGCGAGATGTATATGCAACGTTTCGACGTTAAGTTACGAAATCTCGGGCCACAGAGCAAAGAGTTTAAGGTAAAAGAGGGCTCGTCGAAGTGAAGGAGCAATGACCCCGTTGGCCAGCTCAACACGTGTGCGACGTCCAAGAACTCGTAGAGCCTCCTCCTACCTGTGGGCTCTCTGTGTTGCCTCTCGGTCTTGGCTTCGACGGCTGTTAAGGGTACCTGACCAGGAACCCCACCGTTCCTGATGACTCGATCTCACTCACGGACACACACACACACACACAGACACTCACACACACTCTCACTCTCGCAGACACACTCGCATACATGCACATAAACATCCAATTTCGGTTCTGAGAAACGAGAGGCGAAGGACCTCCTGTCACCTTCTAGGATCCCAATACACGACTGAAAAAAGAAAAAAGGAAATTGCCCAATGGCAGATCTGGTTTAAGTTGGGAGTGAAGGTATTGACCTTCTTATACTAAACTGGGTTTCTTTTAACCTCTCACCTAATTTTGTGTTGCTGATGTGTAGGAAAAAAAAATGCAATGCTTTGTGATTTTTATTGAATACTGATTTGAATCAAGTGTCATTGGATTAAACTTGATGTTTGTCAAAGATCAAATTTACACTTTAATTTCAACTTGATTTCAACTGCAGCTCAATGTTAAGTTTCAACTTGATTTCAATTCAAAATCAATTTTTTATTTCAACACTTGATTTCCATTTAAAATCAATTTTTTATTTCAACACTTGATTTCAAATGAAGAACAAACTTTAATTGCAACTTAATTTCATAACTTAAGTTCAAACGTAAGTTGAACTTGAATTTGAACTTTCAAACTTACACAAAGACTTTCGAATTTACACAAAAGTGCGAATTTTATTTTCAACTTAATTTCAACTTGTGTTCAAACTTTATTTTTATTTCAAATTTGTGTTGAAATTTAACTTGAGATTGACGTTCGAAATTAAGTTTTTCATTAACTTTAATTACTCATCAACGTAGTTCAATATCGGAGTAAAAAGAAACTTACTAAAGTACAGAAGTATTCTTTGTCTTCGAGAGCTTTGTCTCGAACGTGACTTTTTCTTCGTCCACAAGGGAAAGTAAATATAACGTTTCTGTACGTCGAGCATTGACTTTCGTGGCTAAATGCAAATTGAGTTGGAAGGTCCACCACGCGAGGGTCAAGCACCTTATGCGAAAAATATTCGTGCTACTCGGTCGTCGACCCTTCTCAGTCCACCACATCGAGTTATACGCCCATATACCCTAAAACAGTTTGACACCCCAACCCCCCACCCTCTCCCCCGCCAATCTTTCTCGACATCTATCCTTTCCCTTTCGCACGACGTGAAAAATTACAACGAGATGTCTTGCCGGATTATTCAAGTCCCTGCACGAAAGCCAATATTCCTTAAAGCCACGATTTTTGTCGTTTCTACTCTGTCAACAGGAAGAGTGTAAATAATAATCTGTGTATACTGATTATTACTTATTCCTACCTGTCAGACTTCGGACATTCACCCCCCAAAGCTTGTCCGAATGATTCAGAAATTGAACAACTCATAGAGGAGAGTCAATATTGAACATGAATCACATAGATGGCTGAACAAATATTAATTAGGAATGTAGATTGCATTTAAAAAAGACGTTTTGAAATCAGAGAATCAATTACTTACGTTTTATTGATGGTGAAAAATAAGTCAGGGGCAATTTTTGTTTGTTCCTTGCAGTACTTATTACCATTTTCGTAATGTAATTTGAATTTCGATTAGAAAAAATGCTGACAATGTCCAACCAATAAGTTTCCAAGTTATGATTTTTCGAAAAACTGTCTGTAACAGTAAATTACATGATTGGAGAAAAAATTTTGAGACAACATGATTGGTTGATTAAAAAAGAAGGTTCCTCATAATAAAAATCGACGTTCCTTAAAGACCCAATTTCTCGTGTTATTTTCTACACAAAAAGCTTCACACAAATTATCGCCAACAAGACGACAAAGTGACATTTGAAACAAAAAAAACAAAGAACAATCCACCTTAATGCGATATTGCTCGCAAATGTCAAAGTAATCAACACCGAAGTCGAAATCATCGTAGCATCATAGCCAGCAGAGTGAAAACGTGGCTTCCATCCACATTGGCATAAAGGCTTTAGCAGGCATGAACGAGTCCGCGGGTGAGCGTTGAACTTGCCTGGAGTTGGATCATGAACATGTGACGCAATCCTCCGGCATTATCCAACCTGGTTTGCAATTGTGTTAAACCAAGAGGCATCACGGTCAAGGCAATTGCCACGCGCTGTTTCTCTCAGTCGTCCATATTACAAGCGATGAAAATCGCAGTTGTACTCAGCACAAGAAAAAAAGAAAAGAAAAGAAAAGAAAATAAAGAAATAAAAACGCTGCAAACCCGAAGATCACATCGTGCACGATGAAATCTACGAGGCAAAAAAATGTAGATCCGCGTTTGAGATTCTCTCCTGGCTTTATAAACGCATACGCGCTTAAGAAGAGTCAGAAGCATTAACCATCAGAACTCACGCAATTGCGCACAATAGGTGCATTATGCATAAACTTGGTGTTTACTTAACTACCAGTGAACCCGGACATGAAGTCCGGGTTCTTTCACTCTTTTTTTTTCTCTCTCTCTCTCTCTCTCTCTCTTAGTTCCACCTCCGATATATCGTCCCGCCATTTCAAGGCGGTATCTGTCTAACGTTTTATATACCTACTGAGGAATAGAGTCTCCCTATGGTGGAGAATTGCTATATGGTGGGACTTGGAAGAAAACTCCACTACAGAGTCGAGGCACTGGCCCATAAGGCGATTTACCGCTATGTATTATCGCGCAGACAAACGTTCCTTCTCTACTGCCGCGACCATGCGCTACATCACCGACCGCACGATCATTCTTCTTCCCCGGCTATCTCCTCTTTATTTTACTTCAGCCATGATATACACACGGCCGTGGAATAATTCAGGATTCGCTAGAGGAAATAGGAAGAGAGCAGAGAAAATACCTAAGATTGCATTCTGTTTGTTATCAAATTTATATTTTTAGCTCTCGAAAAAAAAAAAAAAAAAGGCTAAGGCGTTTTCGAACTGGTTTTCAATTGGTTTTCAAATGCTAAGGCGTGAAGTTACGAGACACTGTCATAGATGGCGTGGACGAAACTGGTTTGTGGTAAGTTATCGACTTGTTTGCAGTCATTGGTGAAGTTAAACTGACGTTCAAGGAGGTGTGAACTGTTGTGTGTGTGTGTGTGTGTTTTTTTTTTGTTGGATTTTTGTATTAAGGAAACAGAATTACTTGGGATTGTATGGGAATCTTCACTGCGTTGGATTATATCAGAGGATTCGTATTCTCGGGTTTAAATTAGCAGACAGATTTTTGAGTGTTTTATCCTGCAAGATCGTAACTTGCGGTAGAATATTTTTGTCGTTTTCTTATCAAAGAAATTTCTGATCTTCTGATCAGACGCATTTACTAATTGGTTCAGAAGAGTCAGCGCATATACACCTTCAATTCTACATTCAAAATTCACTCACCATTGATTTGTCTGGACCAATGAAAATTCAAACACTTTGTAACGTTACACAATCGCTGCATTTGTAACATTTTATTTTACTCAAAAAAAAACCACAACATTCCTGTCGCGAAAAAAGGCTTTGTCAAACATACTAAACAATGAGGAAGCAATTCGCAAGGTTCTACTTTTTTTTTATTGATGTAAATGAAAATCCAAACCTCCAAAAATTCGTCGACCTTTTCCGAAAGACCACAAAGCCTTTTTGTCCATTAAATCATTTCGGTCCATTTGTACTAACAGCTAAATACTTGAACATACATACTGAAGTCACATATTTTTCAATGATTCGTAAAAAAAACTATGAAATCAAAGATAACTCTATACGCTTATTGTTGATGTTGTCATGATGAGGTGGTCGAACCCGCGTGTCGACCAGGTGACCCAGAGCTTCGTCTGCAGCGTGTAGAAGTGAAGGAGTTTAAGTGCGCGTTGCATCCTTCCCCAGTCGTATACATTCTGTCCTTTCCTTTCTTCAGCGTGCCTCGATTCATCTTTCTTTATTTTCCCAGCACCGTTCGCAGTTGGTTTGCCCGCGCTCGTCCTTAGTCAACGGTGTTTGCCGAGTCTGCCTCTCTCTCTATCGCCATCCCTTCTTCATCGGTTCTCCACTTATTCCTCCGCCTCTTTCACTTGGTCATTGCCTCTTTTTTCCTTTTTTTTTTTCATTTTCGCAATCCCCACTCCTAAGCTCAGGTAACCATCAGCCAGTGACTAAACCCCTTCTCCGCACAGGATGGTATGGTGGTGAGCTTCTCTCGCGACTTCTCGTCCAACGGGAGAAGAAGAAGACGAAGAAGAACCGAAGACCGCTTGTCGTGACGTAACCGGTGTCGCTTGCGGTACCTTCGCCGACGAGCCTACATTACGTGATATCCTTCTTCGAGTCTCGTACACGCATCCAACTCTAGGAGTTTTGCGATTCGACGAGAGCCCGCTATTCCCGGAATTCTTTGACTTCTCTCTGTTAGTATTAGAGATAAAAGCCGAGAGACTGCAACACATATTGTTTGACAGCTTTGTCTTGAATGGCGTGTGAGAGCTTTTTTCTTTACGCTCTTGACTCTTCAAGACAAGTTATTGATTATTTGTAGTAAAATGAGAGGAGAATGAAATTTGGTTGGTCCAATAAAGCGTTTAATGGAATTTGAGAAAGCCAATTAGTCACACTAACCAAGTTGTTAATCACAACCAATTTACTGGCTAAGCCAATAAATCACTTCAACAAGGAACTTTCCAAACAATTTCCCTTCCACCGCCTTTTCAATCTAAAAAAATGTTCCTTCGCAAATTCGACTAGTCCAATTAGGAAAAAAGAAAATCGCATGAATCCTCTACATAATGATTATTAAAAGTAACGTTTTCTCTGCGCGTCACGCTTCCACCTTGATTCGCAAGCAAACATGGCAGTCGCGAAGTCTCTTGTTCGGGGGCGCGTGGCACGTTGGATTCACGACATCCACGAGTACCCGATGTACAGTTACGAGTACCGTTCGCAAAGTGTACACGCTCACTTGCAACGAAGACGAAGCGGCCACGGAGTTCCTGATGGTTGATGTTGGTGAAAACAACGAAGCAGGAGGAGAGATGAAAAAGTTGGTTGGAAGGAGAAGTTCGATAATTTTATGCGAATCTCTTGGGCCAATCGCGCGCGAGTTGTTGTTGCGCCCAACGGGAAGGAGAAAAGAGAGGCAGAAAGTGCTCGTCGAATAAAGTAACGGTCAGATACTGAACGCGGACGATGGCCTCTCCTGTTGAGAGCACCAACATCAGCGTGTCTTCTTACTCTTGCGCACAATCGGGCTCCTCTCTGTTGTTCTCTCTTTATAAAATACATTATCTTTCTCATCACGTATCATCCTCCAGCTTGGGCGCTTCTTTTGCCGAGCAGCACGCGAGGATTTCAGCTGCACGACACCGACCAAGGTGGATGGCGCCGAGGAGGAGTTGGTGCGTGCATGCACCGTTTTCTGAGGTGAAAGCGAGTTGTTGCTTTGAAATATACGAGAGATATCCTCCGCAGGAGCTTACGGCAATCCGTTATATTCGCTTCAACAGGTACACGTTGATTTCGATGGTTTTCAATAGGCTCAACCGTTACACTTGAACCTAAAACAAAAAGGATTTCAAAAAAGTTGCAGTAGCAATGAGACACTGATTTACATAATACGATGACATAAAAAGCTATGTGTAAATCGCAGTCACCAATCCTTCAGGAATTTGGCGATGGTAGCGCCATCGCAGCGGCGATTTAGGGCGAAACTAGGTTGAAAATTGACGATCAAGAATTTTCTTATTCCACCGAGAAAAAAATTACACTTTGATTTGTGGCGCCATCTACCCAACAATCCAAATGAATAAAATTTAAAAAACCAAAACAATGAAAAGCATTAAAAACAAAAATGACAAATTTGAATTTCTGATCTACCCTACGTAAAAATTCAATTTGATCGTCATAATTTACTCGCATTACCTCCTGTAAGATGTAAAGGCGCATGCGCTTTCACCCCCAATCGACGAAATCACGTAATTTTCAAACCCTTCGCACGTCACGAGGATGCTCGTGAGTTCTCGTGAGCCTTCGGTGAAAGCGCCGACAGAGCCACAGAGCTTTATGCGACAGAAGCACACCATAGACCACGACGGGGTTTCCCTCGAACAAACGGACTCGGAGCGAGAGGGTTGCCGGTATCGGGGTACAAGCTTCGGCCTCAACGGATCGAACGAGTAAAACGGCGAGGCTTCGACTTTTACTAGCGCATGCGCGGACGAATTTTACTCGTACGCGTAGCAGACGACGAAGGATGGATTACACTTGGAGCGTTTTAGCCGCGGATTTAATTCGAAGGCTCAACGGCACCTACAACCCCCTAAACCCGTTTTTACTATAGATGGCAAGGTCGCTCCAAGAGTACTTCTATACCAACGACGCATACACACACACACACATACATATCAACCCTTCGTGTTCTCTTCAATGTTTGCATTGCACGTACATACATATTCAAACAGCGCCAAGAGTACTCTCACTTTCCACTCGACAAGCGATACTATAGCTTCCATATCCCAGAAACTACCACCACCACCACCACTCCATTTATCGACTCATCACGCCCTTCTTACTCACACACACACAAACACCCACAATATGGCAAAGTACAAAAACGTAGCAAAAGAAAAAAAGAGTGAAGCAAAGCTTTCAGGTACTTCAAATGAAACGGTACCAGCTTTCACCTTTGAGTTGAAAAACTCAGCTGAAAAATGTGTCACGATACCATCAAAGACTTGACGCATTTTTCATTTTTATTTTAAAACCCTTTCTGTGACTGAAAGTAAATCTGAGGTTTTAGAGAATGGTTGAAATTTTTCTGGGACTTCTTTTGATGTTTCTTTTAGGTTTCACATGAGATTACAAGATTGGAAACTTTGATGACACATGGAAGCAAAAAAATGTATGTTTTACTTCACTATACACATGTCTTCTTGGGATGACCGTAAATGTTTGTTTATTGTCACCACAAGAATAAATAAAGTAACTAACAATATATTAATAAGTAAACTCGCTATATATTCTGCATTCTGTTTCATGAATATTTTTTTCTCTTATCACTGAGATGAGACGTGAGTGAGTCGTCGAGTGTAATAGGTCCTGGATAGAAAACCAGGGGTAGTTTCCAGTGTTGGTTGTCCTGATACGCCATCTCGTGGAGAATGAACGAAGCCTCCACCACCGGAGCTCTTGTACACCCCGTAAGTGCAACCCTCCGTGACACGAAACGTCAGTTCCGCCCGCCTATCCGCGTTTTTCCACTGATATTTCGTAGCGTCGCGTGTGGATTTTCTCCTCATTTATTGAGGCGTCGGCTGTCAAAAAACAACGACAACCACAACATCGACAAAAGCAGGAAAAATACTTTGTATCTTCGTATCGTCGTTTGTGGACACACTCGTGACGCATTTTGTGCATCGACAGAAACGTGAAAAGCGCGAGAGAGGCTCTTTTATTCCGTGTGGTGCCAAAGTGGAAGACGAAATCCAATGGAACGGGCCTGCATCGGTGATGTGAAAGGAGAAAATCCGTGAGGTACGCGAAGGCGGAGAGTGTGGATGACAGAGAGGACGAGATAGATAGAGAGAGAGAGAGAGAGAGCGAGAAACACCCAACGAGGCAGCAAAGACCGGACGGAAGCTTTTATCCAACTCGTCATTACACACTCAAGGAAAAATAAAACACTTTTTTTCCACCTCATTCGCTGCTTCAAAGCAGAGGATTATTTTTCTCGGTGAGAAATTCTACCGGGAATTAACAGAGACAAAGCTGCGTCGATGATCGTGAATATTAACAACAACAAAATCGACTATTTTGGCTGAACGGAAAGCAAGAGATAATGGAAAAATCAAAACTGAGGTTTCTGAGGTTTCACTTACATGAGTAAAAAAGAAAAAATGATTTTACCGAGGACTTTTGCTTTCTCGGTGAATTTCATCAGGGATTCAGTATTGAATCGATCGTGAATAAAATCAACATTTTTTTTTGTGTCGCTGTAAAAAGGAACCTCAATTTTCTGAGGGTTTTTGGATCTTTAAAAGAAAGCACGTGCATTGCTGATTTGTTTTTCTATATTCTGTAAAAGAGGCAATCGATTTTCAAGCATTAATGTGTTCTGACTTTGATTCAGTGAAGATTTTCAGAAGAGTCGATTTTCCTGAGGCACACCGCGGGGGCATAATAAACCTCAGGTCTTTGGTAATGAGCAAGTTCACGGATGCGTTATGTGTAAATATTTCTCTTTTTTTTTTGTTGTTGGAGCGTGACCATCGCCTGGTGGAGGCTCTCTTGTTGGTAGCGCCGTGGCGATAGACAAGTCCCACTGACCTATTGACTCTCTAGCCTGGTCCTGAGGTTTCGCCACCCTGCCGCTGAAGGCGCCGTTCGTGCAGCTAAGGTCGAGTACCCAACCAAGGCTGCTCTCTCGCCGAACTCGTGAACCGTTATTGTGTTATTCAACAACCAGCCACAAAAAACAAAACCCTCCAAATTTCAATTCAACGAGAACCTCAAAGCACAAAACAAAGAGTCACCTCAAAGTGAAAAAATTCCATTTTGGTCAGACGCGTAAAAATTCACCAAAAATGCTCGGCGAGTCATTTTGTGTTCACTCGAATCGATTAACCTTTTATTAACAATTATTTCGTTAGAATAAAAAATTTCTTCGCTGAAAACAAAAATGCTCAAAAAAGAAAACCTTCGTATTCAAGAGACGAGAGAAAAAATAAATGTTGAGTTAAAAATTGATGGGTCTCCGTGATAGTGAGTGAAAAAGACAAGTCCGTTCAGACACGAAATTTCCTCTAATGACAAAAATGTTTGCCAACACTTTCTTCATGCTTATGCGAAAATCGATTCATCCTTATATCGAAGAAAATAAAAATTCCGCGAAATTGAGGTTCCTTTTACCTTCGTGCTTGTGAGTGAAAAAAAAAAAAATTAATTTCCTCGGGAAAGGAAAATTTACATTCGAGACATGAGAAAGAAAATGTCCTCAAAATTGAGGTTTTTTAAAACTTCTGTTATTGTGAGTGAAAAAATTCCAACTCCATAACTGAAAAATTTCTCTACCGTACAAAAATGCTTGTCAAAGCTTTCTGTGTTCGCGAGAATCGATTCAGCTGAATATTCAAGTCAGAGAAAAGAAAAATCCAAAAACACTGAGGTTTTTTTGAAAAAAATTCGTGAGGAGAATTTTTCTTTAGAATCTCTTCGTTATTTTTTTTTTAGATGAGTGTCCATAGGGGAGTGCGGTCATCTCGCGGAACTTGTCGTCATTGAACAGTGAGACGAACTTCAGTGTGTGCAAAAAAATATATATACTGCATTCCACGTATATTCGCAAAAAAAAAAAAAAAGAAAAATTTACAAAAACCGTGATAAAATATGCATTATCACGGATCGGAACGCTCGTACGGCGATGTAACAATAAGTTTTATTAGATCGTTCGTGTCGCCATGCGCGGGGAAATACCCGACAAGTACTCGGGACGCGAGTAAAATCGATATACATTAACGACGCGCCGCGTGGGCCAATCGCTGGGCGTAAAAGCTCGCCGTATTAAAAGTCCCCACTTTAGTCGAATATTTTAGTGAAATTTAATCAACAACAAAATATCAATACAAAAATTATTAGTCAATTTGTTGAGCAAATAACGAGATAGTATTATATTAATATTTAAAGCAAGCCTGCAAGTTTATTGATTACAATTTTTTTTTTTAATTTCGTATTCCAACGGTTCAACTTTATCTCAACTGTGGTTGAGCCAATCTGCAGTTACTTTTTTTTATATAAATAAATAAATATATATATATATACACGTGAAAGAGTCGAAGTTGAGATATTGCTAACGATAAAAGGAAATGCCGGTTCTTGCATTGCCGACGATAGTGCAGCTGTTGGAATCGTGAGGTTCGTGCTTGAGAAGAAATAAAAAAAAAATATATATATATATATATATATATATATACAAGAGGAGAGAGCAAAAGAAGAGGAAAATAATATGGCAGAGAGCGCGGGAAGTCCGGGCGCTGTAGTGGCGGCAAACAGCCCTCAGCAACAACAGACACCGCAACAAACCTCAGCGCCTCAGCAACAGCCTCAGCAACAGCAGAATCAAACTGCGGCTAATCAGCAGACTCAGCAGCCACCGGACATAAGCAGCTCTCAGCTCGCGTCACCTCCGATCACGGGAACAGGTATAATTTGGTGATTTGTAGTTTTCTTGAGGTTTTCATTTTTACGGTAGCTTCATTTTTTTTTAAAAGACATTTTTTTTTCAATAAAAAATTGTTCCAGAAGTAATTTAGTTACGAAGAATATAAAATATATTTTTCAAAAATAATCAATCTCCTATAATTTAATATATTTGAACGTAGGATTTTTTTTACATAACCAGCACACAATTACGAGCATTACAATCTCATGTGATTTTTCATAAAATTGTTTTATTAGCAAAAAAAATTATCAATAAAATTTCATTACTAAACAAATAAATGTTTGGGACATAGTATTAAAATTTATTGATTTCTCCTGAAAATTTTGCATATAACATTCTGCAAAGCGCAAATTTTACGTACAAATCTGAAAAAAAAAATACATATACATATTTTCTTCTATATATATATGTATATATATATATATATATATAGGTAAAAAGAAGGAGCGATGGAAAAGACGCGCGAATGTCGTGAAGTCGCGATTATGGTCCCGGCGGCGCGTTAGCGGATCTCTCGGTCAAGTAACGGGTCCGCGGCTGTGCCGGAGTACCGCTACGCTCGAGAACAGAGCACACATAGCACACCGGCTCTTCTGACGCGGTTACCGGACACCGTTATCTCTCCCTCTTTCTCTCTCTCTCTCTCTCTCCCTATTCGCCGGTTGCGCGCCGCGTGCCGAAAGGGGAAAGCTTTTGCACACAGAGCGTATAGCGCATCTCTTGCTCGTCGCATCCCACGTGGTGTCTCTCACGATCCGCGGAGAGCGGCTATCGAGAAGCCACGCCACGGCTAAACCGAACCGAACGAACGATGCGAAAGAGGAGCCAAAAGAGAGACAAAGAAGGGAATTCCATGGGACGCGGTAGGGAATCCGGGAATAATAATGTGCTTTGGGAAAAACGATACAATCCGATCCGATCAGAGCTGCAGTTTGGATAAAAGAGATATATAATAATAATAATAATAATAATAATAATAATAATAATAATAATATCGTTGGTATATCTCTTTGAAAACAGTCCCGTTATGAAACCGCCGGCAAACAATTTGCTACAATAAAACCCGCGGTTGGATGATTGAAATGTTTGCATCGTGGAAGAACGAAAGGAATTGGAAAATTGATTTCATGAATGATGCTTTATTTTCTATTTGTTTTTACCTCGAAATAGCGGTCCAATAATTCTAGACAAAAAGCGTTGTTTCTTTTTTTTTTTTTTTTCAATTTTGGGCACAAAAGATGGCACGAAAAAATACATACTATTGATTTTTTTAATTAACGATATTCTCATGTAATTTAAAAGAAAAAAAAACTGCCAAAATTTGTTGTGTTTGGATATGGATATTTTTTTTTTAAATAATCAAAACATCGTTATAAATAATCACTGGCGTTGCATTTAAAAAAGAAAAAATTATTACCGATAAAAACAATAAACACGCTTTTTGTTACCTCAAGCAAATTGTTTTATGTATCGTTGATACTTTTTCAATTCTTCAACGGGATTGTTACTGATTTTTATATTTTCACAACGAATCTCATTTTTTTCATATTTTGTTTTATTTTTAGAGGATTTAATAATTTTTTTTCTTGTTTTTTTTAGTTTTTAATTTTTTTTAAAGAAATGATGCAACTGGATTATGTCTTTCGTCGTTTTAAAGCAAATAGCGAAGTGTTCGAAATGAGTGGGAGGGACAAGAAGCACGTGAGCATGCTAGCGAATATAGCGGGGCTTCACTGTCTTACACGCCTTTTTTTCCACTTTAAGCTTGTTAACCCGATGAAATCTCGAAGCTCGGATTCGTCGAGACAAGAGGCCTACCTTTCGGCGAGAGAAAACATTTTGCAATAAATAATCATAGTAAATGCATTTTTCTTAAATTTACAAAAAAAAAATCTTATTTTCCATTTTTTACTTGTAATTTTTCGATCCAGATAAAAAAATATTTTCTAGACTTTACATTAATTGCTCACATTTCGAAAAATAAATATTTTTATCATCTGAATAATTTTTTTAAATACAACTATAAATATAGAAAAAAATGTAGTACAATCCAAAGATGGTTTCAAATTTTGTTATTATTTATCTCGAAATTTATTTTTAATTATAAATATACGGTACATTTTTTTTTTTTTCGTTGTTATTATAGTAATTAATTGCCACAAAATTCACGACGGATAGTAATTTTTTAAATTCAATTAATTGCAGGAAAACCAATTTTGCAGCAATGGTGCAAAAAGGACAGTTTTCTGTAATTTCATTTCTGAAGAGGGTTATTAAATGTTAATTTAATCCCGTATGTATTTACAAGCGCAGTGATTTACCGTTAGAAAAATTAAAAAAAAAAACACGCGAATAAGCCTCGACGACCTTTCCCACGCTATGTATTAAAGGTTTTCTTAATTTCCCACGTAATGGCATAAAACCTAAAAAAAAAAAAAAAAAAGAAGAGACACCCCACTTGAGACTCGCCCGTCCGAGACGCACAGCTTTCGTTTAATACATTTAATTCTTTCGCGACGGTGTGCAAATACCGTAACGAAGGAACGTTAGTCACGTCGTTCACCGTTTCGCGGCCAATTAAAACGGCACATCCCGGTGGTTCAGTCGGGTTCGTCGTATAACGCTATTATATCGTATATATACTATCTTTTATAGCTCTTCCTCGCGTCTTGGACCGAAAGCCATTAATCAACGAAAAATCACTAAACACTAACGTGCGAAAGCCGGCGACGTTAACTATTTAAAAAAAAAAAATTAGGAATAAAAAAATATATTTTTTTATAATTATTTAAATTTGTAATATGATTTATGTAATTTTTTTTTTTTAAACAAAAATACAAGTGAATTTAAATGACAGATTTTTTTCTTGTTAATTTTTCGTTTTCACCTAAAATTCACGAAAAGTGAAATTTAATTGGATATTGAATAAAAATGCAATGAAATTAAATTCTCATTTCTCATTTCGAACTTCAATTCTATTTCCTTATTTCGTCTATAAATAAATATAAAATGTAATTTTATATTAATTATTTTTATACAAAAATATATATAATTGTTAATCTTTTTATTCAAAACAAAAAGAAACATTTTTTTTTATAAATATGGTTGAATATTTAAGAAGAAATAAATAATATAATAAATAAATAAAGCAATGGGGTGAGTTGGAAGGTTTAAAAAAGATTTATTAAAATTCTGCTCGCTATAATGATACTTGCAATGTTAATTGATCTTGATATATTGCCGATTAAATTTTCCACTCGAAATGAAAATTTAATTAAACCCACAGTAAATCAGAATCTGAATTTTTTATTACTAAAAATTTGAACCGCAATAATTTAATATCTTTCACATCACTTCAAGTGCCTTCATAATTATTGCTAATTTTCTTATCGAGGAAAGATAAGAAATTAATAATTAATTAATAACTATTAAATTACAATTTTCGAAAATAATGATAATATCATTGACCTACATTTTCTTAACCCATTACAAGTTAACAGTACTTTAGAATTTGATTTTCTTATGACTGACAAATAATTTAATAGCGTTTGCATCACTTTAATTACCCTAAAAATGAATGTTTAGTTACTCAAAAAAAAAAATTTAAGAAATTAGTAGTGATTTAATGAGTATTTAATTGCACAAATTCGAAACCTAATGATAAATTGCTAATCCACAACTGCATTAACCCATTATAAAATTTATATTTATAATCCACTGAGATATAATTTACAATAATTAAATAGCGTTTTATTTATTTAAGTGCCTTTTAAGAATAAGTGTTAATTACAAAAAAAAAAAAAAAAAAGATCCTGGTAATGACTTAATGAGATTCAATTGCAAATTCGAAACTCATTCCAGCCATTACATTTTATCACTGAAATAAAATTTGCAATAATTCAATATTCTTCGCACAACATTAAGAATCATATAAACTATTTTCCATATCACAAAAAAAAATCCAAAAATTAAAATAACAATATCAAAAAACTGATGACAACATTTTTAACCCACAATTTTCTTATCACCATTTCCGAACCACCCTTCAATACCCACATCAGCTAGAGTCACATCAAGCCACGATCTATAAAAAAAAAAAAAAAAAAAAAAAAAAAACAAACACATGCACATAGTGCGTCTCCATCTACGTTCAAAGTACCCAAAGAACAATGATCCGCGTGGAGCCCTTTCAACCCTTCCATTTAATACCGCTTTATATCATCACGCCTCTCCAGTGACAAAAGCTTTTATCAACCCAAGTTCTAAAATTATAACGTCATAAAAATAAAACAAGGTGTTCAAAGAATGTCATTGGGTCGTAAGCAATTGGTCGAAGGGTTTAAAACCACCCTCGTACACCATTAAAGCCCTTAAAAAAAAAAAAAAAAAAAAAAAAACTGGGGGTTGTGAAGAATGACAAAAGCCCGGAGGGTTTATGCACCCTTCTTGATTCCCTCCGCTCTATCTATATATTTTATCCCCATGCTCCCTGATTGGTGGGCATCAGGGCGTTGCGTTTACGTGGCTCCCGTCAGCAACGGTGCACATGCACAAGAACGGGGCAGCAGTATATAGCGCGTCACCAGTCGCCACAGTAGGCCAAGAGTTCGATGGCCCGCAGCCTTGCAAGGCCGGAGAAGAGAAAGAGAGAGAGAGAATATTCGAGTTGCGAAAAACTCACGAGAGATGGTGCTTCGATTACACGCGCGCGCGCTCGTCTTTGCTGTTTATTTACGCGGGAAAACTGTTTTACCGACGGAGATGACCATTTTTCTTTTTCCCCGCCGAGTGAACCGAGTGAGACGCGTAAACAAAGGGCTCTTACTTACCGACACATTTTGTGTGCATTTGTGTGTGTGTATTTTTTTTTTCGCTTATCCTTTTACCTTCTCCTTTTATTTCATTCATTTTGCTTTTTATCTCTCTTTTTTTTCCGTTTCGCCGTTCCCAACACACTTCGCAAAATAGTTACGATCACACGTCGAGTTCTCTTAACGGAGCATCTACGTCGGTGACTCGGGCACACGTTTCGTAACGAGACATCGACTCCTCTTCGGTTCTTAAGACACCTCCGGAACTTCTCTCAGTCGCCAAACGTTATATATATATATATGTATATAGGAACGTTCAACCGAGCAACGAAGAGCCGGAGAGACGGAGAGAAATAATATATTAATAGAACGGAGGAACGGTGTCGTGCTTGGTACTCTCTCTCTCTCTCTCTCTCTCTCTCTCTCACTGTGTGTAACCTACCGGGAGTCGATTTCCCGTCAGTGATTCTCAACCGTGGGAATTTTATCGATTCTATTGCATCTTTTCCGCCAATTTCGTATCTATGTATATTTAATGATTTTTTAAATAATAAAAACAGAGATTTGTTTAGATAAAAAAATATTTATTTTCGGTCAACTTAAGTTTCTTTTGGATGGATATTTTTTTGAGATTACTTACAATATTTCTTAGGCAAATTGCCGTCGTGTTTCTATTGATTAGTTTCGAAGTTGTAGAGATTTTTGTAATTTTTCGTATTTTATTTATTAAAAATACAGATTTATCTATAAAAATGTTAATTTTAAAGGCCAATACAAATATCTAAACAAGCATTTCCATCGCAGTTCGAAAGTGGGCCGAGAATAATTTATATTTTTTTTTACTTTAAGAAAAAAAAAAATTTCTTTAATTTTTGTTCTGATTGAAATAACTTTTTTCAATTTTATTTTAATTATTGGGCGAATTTTCAGCCTTTTATTCTCAAAATAGGGGAAAATTCTTTTTTTACCGAGTCATGTTTTTTTTTCTTTTCTTTTCCTACAACAAATCGTTACTAAAATTTTTAAGATTCAAAAAATGAAACATTTTTTTTTTCCTTAAATTAAAAAAAAAATAGAAATTATTCTCGACTCACTCTCGAACCACGATGGAAATAGTTGTTTTTAGTCCTACATTTTATGGAAAAAATTTTCGAATTTTAAACCCGGTCGAAATTAATTTTTACATAAAATTATGAAAAAAAAATATTTTAAAGGGTAAAACGAGTGATAAAAATCTGAAAAAAAATGTCAGAATTTTAAACCTGGTCGAAATTAATTTTTACTAAAAAATTATTTTTAAGTGTAAAACAAGTGATAAAAATATTTTTTTAAATATTCTCTTTTTTTGGACCAAAATATGCAAAAAAAAAAAAAAAATCGTCAACTGAATCCGAGAGGGTCAGGCCGATGGCCAAGTGAATTGACTTGGAATGCCCCATATATATAAATACATATATATGTTAACCGGTAATCGGCCGACTGGGACTCGCGGTTTGCCGAAGCGAAACAACAGAGCGGCATGAGCGTTGTATACAGTCGTGTTGCGAGACGAGAGACTTCCCATTGCGACACGTTACAACGGCCGACAACAATCGCCTTCTTACGTTATGTAGTATATATACCGGTCTCTCCGAAACTGCGCGCGCGAGTACGCTCGTAAGAAGAGAGATAATGGTCTTGAAGGATCGGGCGAGCGCGGCTGAGCTCTGCCAGACGTCGGTTGCTCTCTCGCAGCTATCCGCATAGTCAAACCACGTGCCTGTTAGAAGCCTGCTGGCGAATTTTTCTCATAGTAAAGAAGAAAGAGAAAAATGAAACAAGTTGTGTGTTACCTATCCGCTCGCTTCCAGGGAAACGAATTATGAATGGCATCGAGTAAGAACCAACAATAATCTCTTTACTGCCATACTGTTCCTAATCACTTGGGCTATTAGATATATAAAATTATGCCTCGTTATTTCTATGTCACCAGATTGTTAAGACATCTCGAAGAAATTTTATTTAAAAAAAAAAAAACGAAATAAAGTTTACGAAAAACAATTTTTTTTAATCTTTGGGTAATAAATTAAATACAAAATTGAATTTGTATTTAATTTATTATCCAAAGTTAAAAAAAATTGTTTTTCGAAAATTTTATTTCATTTTTATTTATATTTTTTTTTTTAAGAAAATATCTTTGAGATGTCTTAATATTCTGATGACATAGAAATAACGAGGCATAATTTTATATATCTAATAGCCCAAGGGATTAGGAAGTAAAAAAAAGTAAAAAAATTTTAAAAGCAAAAAAAAAATATTTTAAATAAATTTTATTTCGTTTTTTTTTTTATTGATTTTAGTAAATTTTGTATCGTTTTTTTTTCTTTTTAAAGAAAATTTCTTACAGACACAAAATTGAGTTTGTATTTGTTTTATTAAAATTGTGGTTGTAAAATAAAAATTTTGTTGGATTTACTGAGTTATTCATACTTCGCTCAATTACAGGAGTTTGATTGCATTTTTTTTAAAAGACTAACTACAATTTTCCTGAAATTTAAAATAAAATTTACAACTGTAGAAAAAAAAAAATATAAATTTTCAACCAGTTCAACATTTAATGCTGAAATGTTACTTAAAAACGTGTTAAAGTGACTTTTAACGTTCCCATATACGAAATCCGTAATTTCATGCAGACTTTACTGTCGTAAATGCCACTAAGACTACTTTGAGGTATTAAATTTTCTGATACCATAGATCGTTAAATTATATTGTTAAGCACGATGGCATAAAATTCACAAGAAGGGTAGATGAGAGAAAAAAAATGAAGAAGAAGAAGAATAAGAAGAAGAAGACTGAGAGCCAAAGTACTGAAAGAAGTCTGGTGTGTGCGTGAATGTGGGTCAGGATGGAAAGTGTTCAGTCGTCGCAGTTTATACGTATTTGGAAGTAAGGACGAGCCTCGATTTTGCGCTGTTATCACGTTTATCTGTATTTTTTTTTTTTTTTTTCTTGGCTCACGACTCCCACCCTCACTTTCAGTCTTTTCTTCGTCGTCGTCGTCGTCGTCGCGGTATCGCCCCGCGCGCCGAATGAATTATGTACCTGGGACCCTTTTTTCTCCTTTTTTTTTTCTCCTCATTCCATCTTCGGGACGGGAGCGAGAGAGTGAGATGCTATAAAAGGCCCGCGCAACACTCTGTGGCAATATATATATATATATATGAAGGTCCGAGCGCTGAGAGACAAGATCCTTACTTGGACTTCGCCCGCGAGATCGTGACAAGGGGTCGCAAGTTGTTCTTGCGTAAAAAAAAGAAAAAAGAAAAAAAGAAAAAAACCGTGTAATACCAAAAACCGGTATTTAACTGAAAATCGCTTGAAAAAAAAAATTCAACGAAACGAATATTATGTTAAATATATTTTTTATTTTGTATAAATATTGTTTTGTATTTAGTAATTGAAAAGAATTACGTTTTTACAATTTTTTTGTAGTACTGTTATTTTCTAGAATCACAATTTTTTAAATTAATTTTACGAATGTTCATTTTTTATTAATATATATTTTTATATATACTAATAAAAAATGATATAGAGTTCTGAAGGTCGGTATTTTAATTGGTAAATTGTTAGAATTTGTTCAACTTTTAGAATTGAAACCTACAAATGTGTGAAATATATATATATTTTTTTATTTTGAACAAACATTCATCCACAACAGTCAGAGAGTAAAATAAAATTTGTATAATTTTTATTTATTTTATTAATTCGTATGACCGAGATTAGTTTATAACAATTTTTTGAAAATTATAATTGATTACCATTTTTATGTGAATTTGAAAAAAAAAAAAAAGATGTTAGAAAATATTTTTTATAATTCATTCCATAAGAGATATTTTATTCACACAATCTTTTTCTTTGTATTTTTCAGGTAAGTCTCAATTTCCAATACCGTTTTGAGAGCGGATGAAGCAGAGAGAGAGAGAGAAAAAAAAAATCTTCTCGCTATTCGTAAAAGTGGGCGGGAAGCCTCTTCGAGGGTGAGTACACAGAAGACACCAGGAAGTACAGTACAGTATAATATCCCCTAAAAAAAGAAGAAAAAAAAAGAGGTCTTAAAACTTCTCATTGTCCGGTAAAAACATATTATCGTCGATCGTATGTTCTGAATCTTTGGCAAAATGATCCATAGAGGGCGTGTAGGTAAGACGATACGTCATAGAAACCAAATGTTTCGTCACAGGAAAAACTGTTCCATAATTTTTATCGATGGGTCGAAGATAAAAATCGAAAACCGATCGATTTACTTCGATTCTGTGTGTGAATATATTTTATTGATTTTTTTTTAAATAAATTTTTCCCTAGAATAACTATTTTAAGCAATATTTTGAAACAAAACAAATAAAAAATATTTGATTAAAAACCCTATAAAATTAATACCTTTCTTATTTTTAGTAAATTTTTTTTTTTTTTTTTTTTCGAACTCTCAATAACAAAAGTCTTTTATTTTTATAATTATTTTTTGGACACACTGTCAAAATAAAAAATATTTTTTCCTACAATAAAAAAGATTTTATAAAACTGTTCCATAATCCGATTGATTCTTCTGCTCGATTTCCTTCGACATGTCGTAGATAAAAATCGTAAAGTGATCGATTTACATATCTAAACATGTATATAGGGATGCAATATGCCCTGAGCGAGCGCAGCCCCGTGACGTTTACTTGTGCGTCCACAATTAGCTGCATCGTGAGCGTAAAGCGCGATCGATAGGTCGGGACGATCGATCAAGCGACATACCGATTGAATAATCGATCGCGCGACCCGTGGCATCCCGCTGCGCTCTGACGGTGTGCGCGGTTTATCTTCTCCTCTCTGCGCCTCGTCCCGGCAACACGATTGAGTAATATCTCAGCCGCGAGCCAGTTTCTCAAACCAACTCTTCTTCTTCATAATCGTTTTTTGTGTTGCAGCCTAACACGTTGTTCTTGTATGTCTATCGGACACTTAATAATTTTATTCGCGCCTCTACGTAAATGACTAATTGTGAGAAAATTCAGAGAGTTAATTAATAAATTGAAAATGTTAATTTTGACAGTGGAGCTTTGGGATTTTTAAGACTTTCACTTGTAAAGAGATTGATTGACATGTTGGTTAACATTTTTTTTTTTTTGTAGTTGGGCTTTACGAATTTTTTTAGATATAATTGTGAGAATTAAGCGAGGAATGAGAATAATAACAATGCCACGAAATTTATGAAGAAATTATTTGAGAATGAATTTTTTTTAAACTTTATTTTTTACATAAAAATCAATTCGCTAATATTTTTTTTTATTCATACGATTTTTCAAAAAGTGTTTCTTGCCTCTTGAAAAATTAGAGAAAATATTGAAAAATCGCGAATTTTTAGATCTTTAAAAAAAAAAAATTAATTTTTAAGAAAATTCATTTTAAAAAATATTGTAAGAAAAAAAATCAATTAATCGGAAAGTTGAATTATTAAAAAAAGAAAATTAGATCAACATCATTTTTTTAATGAACATTATTATTATCCTGCAAAATCAATATTCTTAAAGTCACAATAGTTAACCGACCTTTACAGCAGATTTTACGATAACATCTTCTTTTTTTCTCTCGTAATTCTTAAGTGGATTGATTTCCAATATACAATTATCGATAAATCTTTCATTGACCACAATTGCTTTTTTTTTTAGTAGATAAATTGCATGGAATAAAAATCACTGAATCTTCTTAAACTTTCTCATTGTCTTGTCAAGAAGATGGCAACGAGAAGATAAGAACAGTGTTATAACGATAAAAGAGGCGTTCCCGATATTCACAAGCACGATTATAATACTTTGCTTCTCGGTTGGACTGGAGAAGAGAACCAAAAGGGGAGCTCTGCCCATCTGTCAGCCAGAGAGCAACTCTCGTATATACGCTGCTTTCTCCGCCGGCGGGGCCCGAATCACTTTCCGGGCCCTGGCAACCGATTCCACTCCACAACGCCATTTTGGTACTTCCTATATATATATATATATATTATTTTATTTTTTTAATTTTATATATATATTTGGTTAGTTAAAAAAACTTAAAAAGACTAGCAAATTATTGTTTTTAATTCTGAAGGCACTTTTACAAAAAATAATAAATTCAAGAAAAAAAATTAATGAGCATAAAATTTTTGAAAAATAACAAAAAAAACTTAAAGAAGCTGTTTAGCCAAATTTTATTAAATATATGGAGAATTTCACCTGGTTTCGACCTGGTTTTAAATAAAATTGAAAAACTCGTTCAGCACAAAACGCGTTGTTTTTTTTTTTCTTTTTTTTTTTTTAGCATTCTAATTTATACACAATAAACTTGACTATTACGCAATTGGCGAAAATCCTAGTAATCCCACTTGAAGCGACATAGGATGATAGAGAAAAAGGAGAGGAAACGCATATATGCGGGGGCGGTGAACGTACGGATGCGTATTCACCTGTGCAGCTAGAGGAAACTGATTGCGCAAATTCCCGTTCGTTTGTTATTCCATCGTTTCCCTCTCCCTTCGTCTCTCGCTCCTTCTCTCTCTCTCTCTCTCTCTCTCTTTCTCCCCCTCGACATGTTCTTTCCGCACCTGCAGCGGGTCTTTGTATCCGTCGGTGCGTTGCAACGCTGTTTTTTTTTTTTTTTTTCTTTTTCTTTTTTTTCCCTTCAACATCCTACACGGATTCGATCGGTCTCGGATCTCGAAATACAGGACGTGAGATGGAGCTCCAGGATCGGTAGCATCTCAGCTAAAACGACTTTCTTACATAAATTCATACTCAGCTGAAAGATCATTAATTTAAAAGATTTATTTAATAAATAAAAAAATTGTTGATTAACAAAATGTATTATTGAATAAATGAATTTTTTTTATTAATTTTTCAGGATCGGTAGCATCTCAACAAAAATGACTTTCTTACATAAATCTATACTCAGCTGAAAGATCATTAATTTAAAAGATTTAGTTAATAAATTAAAAAATTGTTTATTAACAAAATATATTATTTAATAAATTAATTTTTTTTATTAATTTTTCAGGATCGGTAGCATCTCAGCAAAAACAACTTTCTTACATAAATTCATACTCAGCTGAAAGATCATTAATTTAAAAGATTTATTTAATAAATTAAAAAATTGTTTATTAATAAAATGTATTATTTAATAAATTATTTTTTTTTATTAATTTTTCAGGATCGGTAGCATCTCAACAAAAATGACTTTCTTACATAAATTCATACTCAGCTGAAAGATCATTAATTTAAAAGATTCATTTAATAAATAAAAAAAATGTTGATTAACAAAATGCATTATTTAATAAATGAATTTTTTTGATTAATTTTTCAGGATCGGTAGCATCTCAACAAAAATGACTTTCTTACATAAATTCATACTCAGCTGAAAGATCATTAATTTAAAAGATTTAGTTAATAAATTAAAAAATTGTTTATTAACAAAATATATTATTTAATAAATTAATTTTTTTTATTAATTTTTCAGGATCGGTAGCATCTCAACAAAAATGACTTTCTTACATAAATTCATACTCAGCTGAAAGATCATTAATTTAAAAGATTCATTTAATAAATAAAAAAATTGTTGATTAACAAAATGTATTATTGAATAAATGAATTTTTTTGATTAATTTTTCAGGATCGGTAGCATCTCAGCAAAAACGACTTTCTTACATAAATCCATACTAAGTTGAAAGAAAATTAATTCAAAGTATTCATTTGATAAATAAAAAAAAATTTGATTAAAAAATTAAAGCGTTGAAGGAAAATAAAAAAATTGCGATTAAAAAAAATGGTATTGTAGGCTGATAGCTTCGAGTGAATTAGCGATTTACGTGGATTAGAATTTATGAAATATGTATAATGGATGGAAGGAATGAAAGTAAGTGGCAAGGTAACGAAGGTCGACATTTGTTAATGGCAAAATAGTCTCGAGAGCGCGTGAACACACGCCTGGGATAATATATTATAACGATGAAGGATATATATATATATATATATATTATTTTTCTGAGTTGGTGGAGACGTAGACATCTGTAAGAATTGTGTACACAACGCAGAGCGGACCCTCTATGACCTTCGTTCTCAGCGAGAGAGAACCTTTCTCGTCGAGATAAAGGTCTCAGTCCATTAAACATGCCATGGGAATCAGTCGCAATTTTTTCATGCTTCATTCATATTATCGAATAACCTGCAATATGCATAATCTTTGATCTTTTTTTTTTTTTTACACGTGTATGTATGCACATACAGTCATGACTTCAGAAGGAACTCGTCGTGATATTTAATGATTTATGCCACGCGGTGCGAGAAGTAGACACTTCTCGCACTAGTGCGATAAAGTTGTATACGAAATTCGTGCGAGAAACTTTTTTTCAACTCGTGAAAAGGTTTGATCGCCCTCGTATCGTAATATACTATTATGCCACGCGGTGCGAGAAGTGACCACTTCTCGCACTAGTGCGATAAAGCTGCATATCAATCTCGTGCGATAAACTTTTTCTCAACTCGTGTGATTTTTCTCTTTCTCACACTCGTCAAGAAAAAGTTTGATTGCACTCGTATCGTATTTTTTTTTTTATATACTATTTTCGTCTTCTCAACTTGAACCTCAATTCTGAAGTTCTTATTTTGTATCAGAAATACAAGTTAAGTTCAAATATATTCAAAACTTCGTAGTTTGAAATTAAACTTTGATCATTTGTTTTTAAATTTCTAGCATCTAATTTTTTTTTTATTTTTTATTTCATTTTATAATTAAAAAATAAATCCTCCAATTGAATTAAATTTCGATGATAAAAGCTTTAAAGCTTTAGGCTTAAAAATGTATGAATATGACTAGAAATTAATTTAAAGCAATTTCAATCAAACTTAGTTAATTCTTTTTGTTTAACAAAAAAAAATCCTTCCAAATTGTTATTCAAAACTTTGATGTAACATTTGTATTTCAACAATTATTTTTAAAAACAAAAAATCAGATGTGTGCATGAAAAAAAAAATGTGCAATTGTATAATTTCATCATAATCAAGATCTTAAATAGTCAAAATAAATATGGCAAAAAAATGAAGAGTATAAATTTAAAAAGAAAAATCGTCATGCCACCAGGTGCCTTTAAATCGACCCTCCAATCAGGATTATATCATATTCATGGTTTTATTTATAAACGGAGATTTCACAAACGAGCGAGAGTCGTACTCGCGAATATCCTGCAATTCATGTATGTATGTATAACTATCCGCTTTGAAGGGAAAAAGAAAAAAAAAAAAAAAAAAAAAAAAAAAGATCGGGTTGCGTCGTCGCGATGCATCCAGTCGAACAAGTTGGCGAGATCAGAGATCGTGTTTCCCTCGTCGTGATCGTCGAGTATACGCTACAGGTGTCACTCCTTAATTGCACAGGTGCTCTCTCGCGCGATTATATCGAACGATATGTGTCTCGCGCGAACCTGCCGATACCTTTCCCGCTCCGGAAAAGGCCTCTGTCATTCGTTCTTATACACAGAATCTCGGTTTTTATACACTGAATCTCGGTGTTCTCTATAACAACCGTAATCTTCTGGATTATGTAATAATTAACTCGTACTTATATTCAGAAAATTCCGTTTAAACTTTAATACAATTTACCAAACACAATTTAAATTTATTTCAATTATCAACCAAAAATTAATTACTTATGAATTTTTTTTTTACATAATAAGTAGCACTCGAATTTTACACAATTATTTCTTTGGTTCATCTATAATAATAATAACAATAATAATAATAGCATTATTATTATAGGTACTAAATTTGCGAATTTCACATCAAATTGACATTTATAATTATTGTTAATAACTTTACCACAAAAATGAAAAAATAAAAAAAACGATGTTTTATGATTTGATAATGATAAAAATAAAATGGGAAATTGTTGTAAAATTTATAAATTCGGTACTTGTAATAATACTGAAATTATTATTATAGATAGATACAGTAATGAAATAATTTTCTTTATTGGTGTGTCACTTTTCGTAAAAAAGATATTTTTCATAAACCTCAACAAACGAAATTATTTGCCAGATATATTGTTTTACGAAAAAGAAAAAATAGCATTTTTTCAAAATTTATTTGGTCACGATAATAATAATAATGATGAGGACATTATTATTACAGGTACTAAATTTGACAAAAAAAAATCACTCTTAATTTTATCATTATTAATTTAACAAAAAATATTGAAAAAAAAAAAAGACGTTTCGGTGTTTAATAATGACACAAATGTAGTATCCACAATAATAATGCAACTATTATTATTATTATTATTATTATTATTATTATTATTATTATTATTATTATTATTATTATTATTATTATTATTATTATTATTATTATTATTATAGATAGAGAAAAGATTTTTTGTAAAATTTTTATGTTGCTTTTCGTAACAAAAAAAAGAAGAGATTTTTTTCAGATAATTTATTTTATTTACGAAAAAAAATGAGTACTTTGATTATCGAAAATGAATTTTTCGGATTTATTGGTAGAAATTTTCTTGCGAGTGAGGAAATATCGTTGTATCCAAGACAATGAGTCAGGGATCTGAGTTTTCGGCACGCATCAGATGATGACTCTCCGGAAGCGATCGCTCTCTCGTGATAGAGGCTTTCGGGTTTCCGAAACTCCGCGGGCCCGTTCGCTGATATAAGGATGACAAGTTCGCTGTGCCGCCGCGCTTCATTTCGGGCGTTAGTCCGTCTCGCGTTGCAGAAGAGCAGCACACCGAGCGACGAGCGCGCGCTCTGCTCTCTCACTCGCGCGCGCCGACGACGAGACCTAGATTTCATTTTCGTTGATGAGTTTGGCTTGAATCCAACCTCGACTAAATATATCTTCTATCTTCTCTCGGCTCCTCTCATTTAGACCGACGGGCGCTTCGAGCTCTACATATATCGAAGAAGAAGAAGAAGAAGAAGAAGAAGACGAAGAGGTGAGGATCTTCGAAGCTCGCGCGCTGAGAGACGGACTAGCGGGCAAATGATTTAACCAGGTGCTTCGGAAGCACGAGAGGAACAATCGCACAACGTGAAAATTGCCGCATTAACCGACGAGTCTCCGAACGAAAAGGCTCGCTGCTAGGATAATAACACAGCCTCGTTAATCATCTTACGTAAAATCTTAACATCCCACAATGTGCGGCTGTTTTGTTCTATAAAACACGAAGAAATTTATTAATTTTTCATTCATTGAACTCGTGATGATTAACAACTCAATTTTTGCAGACACATTTTTTTTTTTTTTTTTTTTGAAAGAATGATTAAAATATTTATAGATACATTAAAAAAATATATTATCTGTAAATTGACAGATTTATATGTAAAAACATTGCATTAGCTTGATGGAAAATTTGTGTGTATTGTGGATTTTTCTGTTAAATTTTGAAAAATAAAATAAATTTGAAATGACAGAAAATTGAAAATAATTTGAATAATAATTTTTATAGTAATTAATTTATAAATTTTAGAATAACGGAGTGGCTGGTTTTTCGTAGAAAATGATTTTTTTAAATAAGCAACAAATCTTTTTATCACCGAAAAAAAAATGTACTTAACATTTTTTGTTAAATCTGTAGTGACAAAAAAAATTACTTTATCATGTTTTTGTTCTATAATTTTGTTGGTGGTAATTCTGACAAATAAAAAAAAACAGTACAGCTGCACGAATTGAGTAATTAATTAAAGCCGGGAAATAATAACATCGTGCGAAAAAAAAATTAATATTGCAAAGTGCTGGCCATATATTATTATATTTATATTTATTTTATTATTATTATAATAGATAATAATAATTTTTATAAAAATTTATTTATAAATATTTGTAAATTGACGGAAAAAAATTGAAAATTCACACTTTTTTTTTACGTAAAAAAAAAATAATTTAATAATTCCAAAAATCAGAACAGCTTCGATTCGAGTAATAAAGTAAAAAAAAAATAGATAATTGCGAGTCGCCTTGCCAGGTGTTTCAATACACACCAATAAATATTCTCTCGACAATGTAACTCCTATTTTTCCCAAAGGAGTAAAAAAAAAACAAAAGCATGGTAAAATTTTCACCTGTTTCGCTCTTGTGTCGCAATTCCAAACCGAATACACAAAATCGCAAATTGTTATTCGTCCTGACGATTCGCATATATAAAATCGAATAGACAATTCTCGTTCGGCTTATATACGAACGTCGAGAAAAATTTACGAGGGTTTTTTGTGTCTCTGTATTTCTAAACATTTTCCACAACGTGTATATACAAACGACGTCAGTGTGAAGGGAAAAAAAAAAAATCTACATTTCGCTCTACAACGAATTCCCAATAGATTTTACGAGGATAGACGAAAAAGCATTCGTACCAGAAGAAAAAAAAATGGTGTCCTGTCGAAAAATCCCCGTTGTAAATTTATTTCTATAACAGTCGCAACGCTTTCTGTCATCACGTGCGCAAAAAAAAAATCTTCGAGGGGAAAGATCGTCAGTGAAAACGGTAAAATTCGAAGAACGGGTTAGGACTCCTCTGGACTCTTTTCGGACTCTTCCGGGTCACTCGATTCTATATATTAGTAATATAATTTATGACCTGAAGCATCGGCTAAATTTTCTTTTTTCCTTTTTTTTTTTTTCTCGAGTTTACGCCGTTTAAGACACCAGCAACAATGACAGTGCGATCGGTAAAATTGAGAGAGGTGTCAACTCAGGTAAGAAAGCGACTCCCTGCTGTGAGTTTACCCGATATTTTGACCAGCTTGCACAGAGAAAAGTCGGTCTCGAGCGCAAATAACGAAACAACCTATATTTGACCTGCTGTAGGATTATCAAAGGACTTTTGTTGAACTGTGTTTGAATAGACACGTTTCAAGGAGGGAAGAAGATAATCCGGTTGGTATTTACCGTAAACAAGACGGTAAATTTTTGCTTCGAAAGTCTCTCGAAGTTTTCCTGAATTATACCGAATACGCGAAAATCAAAACTTGTAGTTTTCGAGAAAATTTGAAAACTCGACGAAATTTGATTAAATTTGAAAATCTGAAAATTTGATGAAATTTGAAAATCTGAAAATTTGATTAAATTTGAAAATCTGAAAATTTGATTAATTTTGAAAATCTGAAAATTTGATTAAATTTGAAAATCTGAAAATTTGATTAAATTTGAAAATGTGAAAATTAGATTAAATTTAAAAATCTGAAAATTTGATTAAATTAAAAAATTTAATTAAATTGAAAAATATGATTAAATTTGGAAATCTGAAAATTTGATTAAATTTGAAAATGTGAAGATTTGTTTAAATTTGAAAATGTGAAAATTTGATTAAATTTGAAAATATGAAAATTTGATTAAATTTTAAAATCTGAAAATTTGATTAAATTAAAAAATGTAAAAATTTGATTAAATTAAAAAGCGTGAAAATTTGATTAAATTAAAAAATTTAATTAAATTGAAAAATATGATTAAATTTGTTAAATTGAAAAATTCTATTAAAAAAGCAATTCCTTGGTAGAATTAGCGTAACATTTGTTTAGGAATTCAACAAAATCACTTTCTTATAATTTCCTTTTCGTTGCTTTTTTTTTTTTTTATTTACGTTCAAGCTAGGTTTATTTATACGGGCTCTTTCCGATAACCCCGATCTACAGCTATACATGTATATATACTGATCAGTTTCAAAGTACCCGCAGGCTTGTTTTACCGTTGCTCGTTGAGAAAAGGGTGAAACAAGTGGTGGTGGAAAAAAAAAACAACGATTGTGGATTCAAGCGGATGGTATGAAGTAGAGGGAGGAGGGGGCGGGGGGGACTTTTGGTGACAAGATTCGAGAGCCTACGGATTCTCCCGCGTCGTCGTTGTACATAGCTGCTTTCACAGGGTGGCTTGCGTAACATCGCGAGCGCAACTACCAGTTTTTAGTGTCATGAATTTAAAGCGTGGCCCACGATCTCGACTCACTCGGCAAAACCAGCGACATATACAGCTCCAAACCGGTGAATACTTAACAGTACTTTCTACGAGCTTCGGTATACTTGTTACAGCATTAAGACAAACCGTTTTCAGAAAGAAAAAAAAATACAATTATAAGAAATTTAATGTTTTTGTTTTTAATCCATTTTTTTTGACGATTTTTGTTGATCAGAATTGATAATAAATTCCATTTTTTTTTTTTCAACCATTGTTTTACAAAATATTTTTTTTTTATTCAGTGAAATATTTGTTATTCTTCACCTCATCAAATATTGCAAATTGTATCAAATGCAATTTGTTTTTTCGTTTTCACTTAAATTTCCATTGAGTCGTAAAAATCAATACGAAAAATTCGTGCTCATCTAAAAGACGTTTCTTTTTCTTTTTTTTTCCTTCGACATTAAGAGAGATAGGAAATGTGTGAGACCGAGAGCGACCGTCGAGATCGAACGTCGGACAATCGGGAATTTTATCGGTGCGTTGACCCCACCGGTCCCGAACGCTGTATACACACTTCGATGACGTTTACCCGCGCGATGTTCAGACCAGCAGCAGCAGCAGCAGCAGCAGCAGCATAAGCAGCGGAGGGCTATCGAGAGCATCACACAGTATACTGTGCCATCCGAACGCCTCCTCTGCAAGCGCATCAGCGGAGAGTATGTGCTCGCTCGATT